>VWZD01012599.1:106774-139182 GCA_013396695.1 Sakesphorus luctuosus
CCCCAGAGGGTGGTGGGCACTGACCAGGTTCCCCAGGGCAGGTTTTGGTGGATCTCAGGACAAGGTTCTCCCCCAGAGGGTGGTGGGCACTGACCAGGCTCCCCAGGGCAGGGTTAGGTGGGATGTCAGGACAAGGTTCTTCCCCAGAGGGTGGCAGGCACTGACCAGGCTCCCCAGGGCAGGGTTAGGTGGGATCTCAGGACAAGGTTCTTCCCCCAGAGGGTGGTGGGCACTGACCAGGCTCCCCAGGGCAGGTTTGGGTGGATCTCAGGACAAGGCTCTTCCCCAGAGGGTGGTGGGCACTGACCAGGCTCCCCAGGGCAGTGGGCACAGCCCCAAGGTTGCCAGAGCTCCAGGAGGGTTTTGACAATGGGACAGGGTGGGATTATTGGGGTGTCTGTGCAGGGCCAGGAGCTGCACTGGGTTGATGATCTTTGTGGATCTCCTGCAATTCTGGATATTCTGTAATTCTATGATTCCTAAACACTGGGAATGAAGATGGATGCAATGCCTTGCCAGTAAAACAATGCCATTTGAGCTGCCTTTAAGCTGGTTGTGTACCCAGTTAAACTGCAAAAAATGAGATATAATTCATCTGCAACTTTAGACAGAAAGCACAAAGAGCCCCCTCAGCACATGAAGCACTGCAATACCTAAAGCTGGCCCACAAGTTCTCCGTTTCCAAATGCAAACATCAACAAACATGTTTGAAAAAGTCCAACAAATTGCAATGCTCCCAGGACACAAATTACCACTACAGAAACAAGGAAGGATTGCACAAAGGCCTTTGGAAACACTTCCTAGATGAACTGAAGTCTCTCCCATATAGGGCTGTAATAGCTGAGCCTCTACACTGCTGCACAGTTCCAGGCAGGGCAGGAAAAAGTCCCCAGCGTTCACATAGTTCAATTTGTGGATGCAGGGCTGGACCAAAGGCTTTTCTCAGGAGGGTGATGCTGAAATCCACTGTATTCTGGCACGTCAGTACTGCAGAACTCAGCAGGTCTGACAGAGCATGCAAGGAACAAGCTGCATCTGGCTACTACACACAGAAAGGGCAAGGGATACTGATTCATTATGACAAGCAATTAGTGGCTAAAGGAAACCCAAGAACAGGCAATCCCCTTCAAGTGAAATGGAAAAGCAGATTTTGGCAACAGCAGCAGAACTCTTGGAATGAGGAGTGCTTTGTAACAGCAGCTGACAAGGACCAATTGCTGCCATTGGACTTGAGGGGAGGTGAGAAAAGGGAAAGTTTGGGTAACACAGGAATTCTGCAAGTAGATAAATAGTCACACCATGTTTGACCATCACCTTGCAGCAAGCAGAAAGTTGTTTTGTCAAAGCAAAAAACAGCAAAAAAGTTGTAGTGACTCCTGCCGAGACATTGCCACTCTGGTGAATCAGTTACCATCTGTTTGGTTACCACCAGCTCAGAGGAATCATTCTTCATGAACTGGGACCTGTGTGAGCAACAGAGAGAACATTACAGCCAAGTCCTCAGCCCACTTCAATGCTTGGCTTTCATCCTCATGAGATCAGCTCCAATACCTGGATGCCTTGTGCACCACTGGGGCTCAGAGAGCTCTTTGCAGCACCAATCCAGCACAGTGCCTTGGGGGAACAGCAGAGCTACTCTTTGTCAGAAATGAACACAAAAGAAACACCTGCAAGCAAAGCACCTGTATGGGCCAACCTTCCCTGGGAGGGTGGGCAGGCCCTGGCACAGGTGCCCAGAGAAGCTGTGGCTGCCCCAGCCCTGGGAGTGCCCAAGGCCAGGCTGGACAGGGCTTCGAGCAGCCTGGGCTGGTGGGAGGTGTCCCTGCCCATGGCAGGGGTGAGATGGATGAGCTTTAAGGTCTCTTCCATCCCAAACCATTCTGGGATTCTACGATTCTTTTCAAGGTAATTATTATCTAAAATGAGAGGTCACTTCCACAAGCTCCACCATAAACAGCTATCCTATTTCCTAGGCTATCCCACTGTACCCAATTGCAACCAGTTTTCCAGCCAAACTGCAGCTCCACTTGATCTGAGCAGGGTTGGACTCAATGACCTCCAGAGTCCCACTGCAGTAGAGCCTGTTCTCTGAGTGGCCTGGAGAAAACTGCAGCCAAGAAAAAGCCCAGCAACTGGTGATCTTTGGGGATTTTATTAGTTGGTTGCAAGTAATTCAAAACTAAATGCAACTTCAGGTCAAGTGAATGTAAAGTTATCCCAGGAAAATCGTGAGACAGCTGATAGGGAAATGTTTGGTACAAGTGTAAGTTCTCTTGAAGAAAATCCCTCTGTGGAAGGAGGAGACAGTTCAAGCTGATCCAGCTGTTGCAGGTTATCCTTGTCAACAGTTACATTCCTCAACCTGCAGTATTTAGAGGTGACAAGGCTCTCTGCATCCATCAGAATTCAGCCTTTCACATCCCACTGCTCCTTTTGGTTCCAAACCAGTTCTTCCACAAAACATGAGGTAAAAGGACACAAAGCTCATAACAAGACACTCAACTGCAGCTCTGGAGACTCTGGGACAACTTTCACACTACAGCTTATTGTGCAGGGCACAGCAAGGCTACAGGGATCCACTGAACGCCCTACTTGACAGGGAGACAATGAAAGTCTTATTCCTACCCTTAGTTCTGTCTGTTCTATTTGGTTTTTCTGCTCTTCAGAGTTAAAATGTACCAACTGTAAAGGATTCAGCACAGCAGCTCCTTATTTTCTAAAGGGCCTCCAGCACAAAGACAACTAAAATAACCTTTGGTTATTCAGTTTTTGTAAGGCAAAAGAGCAAAACATGCTATTTAAAACTACAAAAAACTCATAGAAACACCAGATAGCAAATTACATTTTTCAGTAAAAAACACAAGCAAGGAAGAGAATTTGGCTCATATTTCTTTTCCAATATTAGACAATACCAATACAAGCATCCAGAATTAATACTAACTCTTCTTCCAGAGACACATTAATTTGACATGACCAAAGCTTTTATAACTTGTTCAAGCCAGAGAATGGATGCACAGAGGGCTTACCCTGCACAGGTAGCTGCTCTTGGAGTTCAGCTGCTGCATTCATTTGATTTTGCTAGAAATCTCTTTCAGAAGGCCTTTCAATTCAGAGAGCTTCACAAAAAAAAAGAAAGAAAAAGAAAAAGGTTATTTATGTAAAGTTAATCTAGCTCAAAGCAAGCAATGCTAATGAGTAATGTGAGTAACAAGTTGCCTCTCCAAAGATTACACCAAATGGAATAGTGCTTGAAAGGACACTTCCAATTAGTGTTCATGAGGGCAATTAATGCAGTGAACGCTGCTGCACATGTATTTCAGCTGGTTTACAAGAGCAGAGAAACACAACACAGACATTACTTTCCAGCAGGAGATTAAGGTTATCAGATCACCTTTGTTTCAGGGAGAGAATCATTAGCCACAGACTCATTCACATTTCCATTTCAGTCTAGAAAGCAAGCTATTATTTTGCAGCCTAAACTATTTGTCAGCAAACAAAATATGTATTTTGAAGTGTTATGTGTGTCTCTTCACTCTTGGACTTCTAAAAAGTCTGTTCTTCACATCAAAGCAGAGCCTCCCCCTCGTGTTTCATGGCCTGTCACACAGCAGGGTGCTGCAGTTCCATAAACTGGACATTAACTTCTATTCCATCCAAAAAGGAATACCGAGAAACACTCCAACACTAAGAAAGGGTTTTTTCTACTTCATTTTTCAGCACAATATGAAGCTACACAATCACAGAACACTTTGGGTTGGGAGGGACCTGAAAGCTCATCCCATCCCACCACTGCCATGGCCAGGGACACCTCCCACCAGCCCAGGGTGCTCCAAGCCCTGTCCAACCTGGCCTTGGACACTCCCAGGGATGGGGCAGCCACAGCTTCTCTGGGCACCTGTGCCAGGGCCTGCCCACCCTCCCAGGGAAGGATTCTTTCCCACTATCCCATCCACCCCTGCCCTCTGGCAGTTAAAACCATTCCCTCCTGCCCTGTCAGTACCTGTCTTACATTCTCACATGTGGAACCAAAGGACCACATTAAAAAATCCCAAATAAAATGAGATCCTGGTGACACTAATCAAGACTGCACATGCCCCTGATGCTCATTTTCCTTGTTGTGGCCCATCACCTGCTTTACCAGAGAGAATCACATTCTCCAGATCAATTTGAAACACAAGTACCTTTGCATCCAGTTGTCTAAATCGATGCACCATCCTGAAAGCAGAAGGAGCACAGAGAGAAAAGTGCTGAGTCCAGGTATTAGAGAAACCTTTGCTAACTACCACCCCAACCCTCTCCCCCCCTCAGTGCTGCATCCTCCTAGGGAGGCAGAGCTGCAGATGACTGGCATGGTTTGTGTTACAAGCAAATGAACTAACATATCAACTACCATTAATAGGATGCTTACTCTGTTTTCCTTATCAAGGCACTTCTGCTTCCATTACAAAAGCTATTTTTTTTGTATTTATTTGGCTTCTTATCCAATGTTGACTTCCTCTGGGTAGTCTTAACTCAGTTAACACTCATCTGTGAACAGCAATGTCCATGTGCAGGGGGCATGGAAGACTCTGGTCTTTCTAGCCCATTCCTATCAGCTCTTACCTTACATTTGATTTAGGGAAATGCTCAGACTGCTGGAAGTCAGCAACAAAGATAAGCCATCACATTGAGCAGGTTCCTGTTCTGTTTTCTAGCTTTATTTTTTTTCATCTCATACTATTCCTCTGAAAACACAGACAGACCCCAAAGAGTGTGTCATGAGCTGGCAAAGCAGCACAGTCCAAGGCCCCAAACTTCCAATACCATCATTCCAAAGATCATCCTCCCCTTGCCAGTGCTCTTTCCTATTCATGCTGCTAAGTACAGATCTCCACATATTTCATGCTGCAGGAATGTTTGATAGTCCAGGTGTAATACTAAGTATTCTCTGCTAACTCTATAATCATAGAATTAGGTTGGAAAAGATCATCAAGTCCAACCCTTAACCCAGGCACTGCCAGAGCCACCACCAAACCACGTCCCCAAGTGTCACATCCACAGGGCTTTCAAATCCCCCCAGGGATGGGAACTCCACCCCTACCCTGGGCAGCTGTGCCAGGGCTGGACAGCTCTTTCAGTGAAGAAATTCTTCCTACTATGCAGCCTGAACCTCTGATGTTACAAGAACAGTCAGCAACGTCACTGCTTTCCACAATGAGGTCTCAAAACACCACAGGAAAACATTTTCTTCTCTGCAGCAGAGAAAAAAAGCCACCATTTCACTTTAAAAGCTGAAAATAAAAACCATATTCACACTAAGTTTATTTACTTACTCCTTCGCCTGTAAACATTTAGAGCTTCTGAAAACTTGCCTCCACTAGAAATATTCAACAGAAAATTAAGAGAATGAAGACAAAGAAGGGCAGACATACTCTTCTGATGAATCATTTGCTTTGGTATTGATTTTGACAAGGTAATTCTCCTTCATGACAGCTTCCCACGCCAGGATTTCATTGTCCTCATTTCTCAAGCCTAGGAAATGGATTTGGGGGGGAAAAAAGAGAGTGAAATTTGTGTTTCCAATGCCAAGATGCAAAAAGGCTGGGTCAGTGCTTGTCTGCAGAGGTCAGTGATTCCCTTCCCTTCATCCTGAGCACTCCCAGCCCACTTCCCCCTGTGACACAGCTCTGGCAGCATTCACAGCATGCTGCTGGCTACCAGACCGGGTTAGAAAAAAAAGAAAACATTGAGAAAAAACCCAAAACCCCCACACTTAAAAGCTCCAAAAGCCTTTCTGGATTTGAGGCTTAGTTAACACAGGTACAACTGCTTCAAAAGGTATAGAACATTCCAGAAAGTTCCTATGCAGACTGGAGATTTCCATTTGTTTCTACATTAGGCCATATTGGATCATAAAGACAAAAATATGCTAAGAACCATGACTTGTCACTGAACTAAAATATTACAGAAATATGAAGTACTGCCTTCTCTAAACAGCATCTCCTGGTTATGCTGTGAGTTCAAGAGGGACACAGAGCAACCCACTTGGAGGCAGCAAAGTCCTCCAGGAGAACAGTCCAGCACTTATTCCTCTTCCAACAGAACAGCACAAACCACATGGGTTTGAATAAAAATAAGATTAACTGAGAAAAAAGTACTCCAGGGCTGGCAAAGTGGTTGAAGTTTAATTTCCTCCAACCTCACACAGCCCTTAGATGTTCTCTCAGATATCAACAAGCATTTCAACACCCAAATCCAACCATTTCCATGAGAATTATGTGGGGAAGGCAGGACTTTGTAGCAGCTTATACATTAACATGCTCTCTTCATGCAGGCCTCAGCTCCTGTCAATCAGCAAAAACATGATGATATTGGGCTCTAATTAACTCTTCCATTTGCTTTCAGAACTGCAACAACAACTGTGCACCATCTGAGCAGAAATATCTGCCACCAAACTACCTCCCCTGCAAGGGAATCACACATGACTTGGGCAGCCAGTATGATGGAGTCAGTGCTAAGGAAGTTCATAGCACAAAGCAGGCTCTTCCTCCTCAACTAAGAACAAATCCAGCCCGTGCTGCAGAGAACAGGCAGGTTGCTGAGGGATGGGAATAAACCTGACAATTAATTCAACTTACCCTCTCCCAGCTGCTTCTGAATGACATTTATAAAAAAAACCCAAAACAGACTCCATTTGTTGCGGGTGAAAAAAGCTTGTTAAAACAGTTCCTATCTGTGCCTCTGACAGGAGAAATAAGGGAGAAACAGCCAAAGGATTGACTCACAACTTTTTTTTTAGTGCTTGGCCCATTTGGCACAGCTGGAGGACCAGGAAACACTTCATCCTGTTTCAGTCACTCTCCAGCAAACAGAACAAATTAAAAACCCCACAAACCTCACCCCTGTAGAGCTGGGAAGTAGCACAGGCAGCCCCAAACTGACTGGACAAATCTGAACTCTTAATTGATTTACACATTGAAGTGATTCTACCTTGAAATGGCTTGGACAAGAAAGCACTGGATAACTCTGACTTGGAGATTTGAATCTTACTGAGGAGACTTCCAGCAACACAGTGGATTTGCACATGACAGAGAACATGAACAAGCTGCTCCTCCTTTCCAGTACAACCAGCTCCTCCAAGGTCTACACTGCCTTTGGAAATCCCCCACAAACCACCAGCTCCCTGGATTAGGCACAGAACGCCAAGGAGGAATCGCAGTGCACCTGCCCAGGGATGAGTTCAGGGCAGTAAGGAAAAACCCAACTCACAACACATGGAGGGCTCTTTGCTCTCGTTCTTGCAGCAGCACTTGAAGCATTTCCTCATCACCATGACTATGTAGGCAAAGATGACGAAAGGGAAGGGGATAGTCAGGCGACTGCAGTACTCCTGGACCAGGAAGTAACGCTGGAACTTCCACACCTGGTCGTTGTTCTCCTGCACTGACCCAACCGTGTAACTAATGGGACAAAAAACACAAAACACCCCCAGGATGAGATATTCACCAGAGCCCCATCAGAGCCAAGAGATACAGCATTTCTCTGCTCCACCAGGGCAGCAGCTTTTTGCTGGGGGCCACAGTCATCCTGGAGCTGGTTATTTTTACTGACTAGGAGGTTATTTAGTTCATTTCTCCTTCTTACAGAGAAACTTGCAAATGCAGGGAACTAAGACAGTAGAAAGAAAAACCTTGAGGTTACAAATAAACTGGAAAAAATATGAACGGGGAGAAAAAAACTCCTATGTACATTTACTACCTCAGCTCTAGGCAATTTTCTTCCAGCCTATGATGTGAAAACAGGATGCTTCCTCACAAGATACTGTGGCTCATTAATTCATCGGCTAACTTCTTTGTCAGGGGAAAAAAAAGAGAAAATTCACTGGTACAGAGACCACCCAGGAGCAATGGCTCCTTTGTGACATACCCAAACATGGCCACGAGCAGGTTCACGAGGAGGATGTTGGTGGAGAGCATGTAAATGCAGACAAGGGGAATGGTGATCCACTCGGGAAAGCGAGGCTGGTTGTTGGCATCCAGCTCCACGCACAGCGGCTTCGACTCGTTCCCAGAAAAGGTGCAGCGGTCAAAGTTGTAGGTGGTACCTCAGAGCGTGAGAGGGGAGAGCCAAGTGTGAGTCCTCTCCTCCACTTTGCCCAGAGTTCTGCTCTGACCACACCTTGTGTGGCCTTCTCCTTCCCTGCCTCCCCCCATCAGCCCTGCAGGCAAAGGCTGAACACACAGGTCAGCACAGGACTGGACAGCCCCCAGAAGGACAGAGCCTTCCACTCACCCAGAAGGGACCCCCCCAAGAAGACAAATACCATCAACATCATCAGGGTACTGGCCAAACATGGCCAGGTAGGGCTCATAGATGACCGAGCGGAAGATCCACTCCCAGCGGTGCTCGTTCTTCCTCAGGATGCCTTGCCTGGCCACTCCAAAGGCCACCATCCACACAGCAAAGAGGAAGAGGAAGAAGAAAACATCTATCATCTGGAAAAGGACAACAAGCATCAGTGTCCCACGGCCTGTCTGCTGCACACCACACATGGCTCTCTGCTCCCAGTTTCACCAACATACACGTGCAAATATCAACCATCCCCGCTCAGGGAACCTCAAAAATGTACAGCCAGCCATGAAGGCAAGGCATGTTTTCCAATGCAGGATATCCTCCTGGCATCAGACAGGCTCCACAGAAGCCAGATCACATGCAAGGGCTGTGGCTGAGCCCCTGGAGCCCCATGTCAGGGGAAAGCATTTCCCCGTGGAAATGCCACTCTGGGTGGCTTATACCAGCATTTATAGCCCAGACACTCTGGCTAACAGGTTCATGGACCTCTAGCTCAATGTACAGAGAACTGAAGGCTGGTAATATTCCAGCAGAGCTTCCCCGGTTGCTACAGATCCACCTCCAGGTCTGCCCTTCCACAAGCCCCAAGCATATTTGTTGTTAGACTTCTTCAAAACCACTTCTCACCACACTCTTCCCCAGTTACTTGTGTGATGGATGAGGTGGAAGACCAAACCCCTCATTCTGTACCACATTTAGCATCACTGTCTTGTTTGGGAAACACTCATGTGGGCAACAGGAGGGACAGGATACACCACTGAAACATTTGAGACATGGAGCCCACACCAGGAACAAAACCCCCTTTTTGGTTCTTCAGCCTGATCCTTACTCTTTCCCTTGGCACAGAAAAAAGCCCTGCTCTTAATCAGGTCCTATTTAAATCTTAATTCATCCTGTCCAGCAGAGCTAACTTGCTGCCACCATCAGAACATGGTAATTTCACTCTTGAGGGGGGAAGAAAACTTTAAAAAAAAAGTGTCCCATCATTTATTTAGACTCTCTTGAACAGCTGCCAGAATCTTACCATCCTCTGCAGCATAATAATTTTGGGTCCTAGATTCCTGCTAACTGTGAAAATATGGATCAGCCTCAGAGTAAAAACTATGTAGTCCAAACAGAAAATGACTCTCCCGGAATACCAAGAGCTTTCATCAGAGTGAAGCCTGATGGAGACAGTAAAAGAAAATGAAGACAAGTGTTGGGTGAAACATGCAGAAATCAGGTAGAAACACACGGAAACATTGAAATGGAGAGTGAAAAGTGAGTTAAGTGGAAAGCAGGTGACAGAAGTGGTTAATGCACACCTCACGTATGAGCTTCCAGCCTTACCTGCATCATCCCTGCATCTGCTCTTACCTTCCAAATTGTTACCAGCAAAGAAATTTGTACCTTTAGCTACTCCCACAGCCCTCCAAAACCACCACAGTGCAATGACCTGACACTACCCTGAGGTTTGAGGAGTAACTTGCAGCTGACCCAACGATTAGCCTGGAGATGTGTCTGCATCATCTCTTGGCTGTGTTGCTAACTCAGCCCACCCATAGCAGCTTCTGGGAGGCAGTGCCACGGTCACACCTATGCAGGGACAGCCACAGCCCCCTTAATACAACCCACTGAACCTCACACAGTCCAGATCACCAGACTAAATAAATAGTCAACAACAGGAGCCAGGGAAAATCCCTAAGATCTCCTGACTTTTTTTTTTTTTTACAGTCAAGACTTGACAGTATGTGGGGCCCTTCATAAAGAACATGGAGTTTCACAAACTTCCAGAATCTCCTTAGAGGTTGTAGTCAGAACCCACTAAGGAAGCAAAGCCACAGCACAGCCACCAGAAAAGGTACTACTCACCTGAACACTATCCCTGCTATGAAGTAGAAGATGGCCAGTGTATCCATAACATTCCACAGATCTGAGAAATATTTACTGCCATTCATGTACCACTAGGAAGGAAAAAGAGCAGAAAGTAACCGCCACACAGCAATTTCCTTGCCCAGTTCTTTTCTTGTGACACAATAGGTGCACCACAGTTCAGATTGTTTTTCATTTCCCCAGAAAGAGGAGTTTTAATATACCCAGTAATGCCAGAAATTACTGGCCACCTGCTTTTCAGAATCATGGTGTGACCTACTAAGAGCAATGAGACACTGGGAGGAGGCAGGGGAGTCACTTTAAGGGTACCTGATGTATTCTGGCTTCTCTTCTCGCACAGAGCTCATGCAGGAACCTGTCCCTGGCTCCATGTACATGCTTTGGATCAGAGACGAGATATAATTTATTCCTTTGATTACCTGCCTCTCCATTTCTGAACTGCAGGTCTAGTGAGACTCTGCCCATTCCCAGACTACCTGACACTGCAGCCTGGACCCAATGCCTGTGCAAAAACCAACTTCCAGAGGCAGTTCAGAGGTGACTCATGAGGACAAGAAGCTTAACCTGCAGAAAGTTCTGCCAGGCCTAAAGCAACAACCTGTGTCCCTGATCATAATTCTTTTCAATTTTCATTGAAATAATCAGAGCTTAGGAGAGTACTGGTCAGTGAACCTCTAACTGGCACATCCAAGGAAAGCAATTCTGCTCTCAGTACTGTTATGGGACAGAGATCAAGGCAGCTTTCTCCTAGGTGGAGAAGCTGTAAGGGGAAAGCCCCACTGTCCCAGTCCAAGTGCACAATTGCATTTCCTTCTCATGGTGGGGTGCACAGTGTGGCTGCTCCCAGGCTGGCAGGCTCATGAAACACCTTAGGAATCAATTTCAGACACAGTATTTCAGCACCTGAGGGGCCACACATCCATTTCTTACCACTTCAGGCACCAACAGCCGAGCACTGAGTGGGGACAGCACGTTTGATAGCCCTGACATCGAGTTGTCTCTGACCAGTGATCGATTCCCTACATCAAACAGAACAACCCAGACTGCAGTGCAGGTCAGTCCTGAAATTGCAAAGTGCTGAGAGTTCATGTGCAGGAGGTTCTGTGCAGACTCCTCCTCTCTCTGGACCAACAGGGCTGTCCTGCACAGCCCAGCAGTGCCCACTCACCTGGCTGGAGCCACATCCACGTGGCTACAGACACAGCAGGGAAAAGGCCCCTCCGAATTCCCCAGAGGAGAGAGCAGCTCCAGCCAGGTCCCAGTCTCTGGGACCAGCAGGACTAAAACAGGGCTTAGCCAGGGGTACACGGTTCAGACACAGTTCAGTTCTCCTGCTTCAAGTCTGGAGCAATGTCCAGTGGCTGTCACTTCCACAGCCACCCTGCTCCCCAACTACAGCACTGATTTCTCCCCAAAACTGATTATCCAGCAGCAGCTCCAGTGGGAGCCCAGCCAACATTACTTTTACTTTTCCTTGGATGTGAAAACAAAATCTAACACATCCCTTTCTGGTTTTTTAAATGTTAAGGACACAGATACTGTTCTGATGCAGTTAGACCAATCCACATACAATTTATCTTGGAGGAACCAGGGAGAAGTTTCCCTGAGAAGCTTAGAGGATTGGAACACTTTGCTGGGTTCTGTTCCTCAGTAAAACAGCTTTGAAGTCAGCACACTGGCTTGAGATAATTTTAAATCTTCAGTAGGGTCTGTTTTAGGTCCCTCCACCCCCACAGCCTAATTGGCCACCAGTTATTAATGGGATTACTGGAACGTGCAGCCATTCTACTTGCTCAGGGTAGCAAGAAAAAGGGACATTGGGAGGAATTTAATGTTTTTATCCCAAGGCTTTTGCCCAGAACTTTTGCTGGGTACCCAGAGGAAGTGCAAGGACAGCTCCAGAGACACGAGAACCTAAATCAGCAGAAACAAACACTCCATTAGTGTTTTCATTGCAAAAGAGTCTTGTACTTCTCCCCCATTTTCCTTAGCAAGTAAAGTTGACATAAACAAGGTTCCACCTTAATTATGAAAAAGGGAAAAGACCACAACAACATCAACATCAAACATAATCTGAGCTCTTGCAAAAAAAGTGTGAGAGGGTCCAGCAGATCACCCACACACACTCATGGCTCACAGGACAGTCAGAAAACAGCACTGCACCAGACCACCCACCCACCACTCCTCTGAGATCCTCTGCATGTTCCCACTGCTCTCAACACTGACTGGCAGAAACCAGCCTGCCCAAAACCCAACTATTTCATGTGCCTCCTTATGCATGAAGGGAGAAGATAGCAGAATGTGGCTGGTATAAGGGCTGTCCTGCACACTGTTCCCACACCACAGCTCAGCTGGTCCTTGGGGCTACATTAAACCAGTAAAAACTGCAGATAATTAAAAGCTAAACCAAAACACGTAATGATGTGTGGCTTATTGTTAAAAAAGGAGTAGGATGAGGAGAAGTGGGATCACTTGATCTAGAAGTATGCACCCAGATAAAGGTGCTAAATCTAACCCTTTATTCTCAACAGCCTTGGCAAGCCAAGCATTCCAGAAAGGCATTTCCACTGGCAGCAGCTCATCCACACATTCCTCCTGGTACAAGGTGCAGCCACTGGGGCACAAGGAGGATTTAAAAACCAGAGGGAAAACACAAACCCTCACTGAGCCCTGGGCTGCCTGAACAGCCCCCCCAGGAGCCTCCCTGTCCCTAAGCACCAGCCTGCCACGCCTCACCCTGCAGGGAGGGGGAACACAGGGCCTCGCTCTAACCCCCAACGCTTTGGGCTTGCAAGCGCTGCCTACTTGTCTCACTTCATCACAAAGCAGAATGAAGACCAGCACGTAAAGGATGATCTCCAGGGCAGTGGGTTCCTTCTGGAAATCCATCAGCAACACGTAGGCAAACAGCAGCAGGAAGGCGATGTAGAAGATGACGTTCCAGGAGAAGACCACAAAGGGGGAGGTGAAGAAAGACACGTAATACAAGAAGAGTTTCTTACTCCTCTCCACAGGCTTTTTCCTGAGGGATTAAAAGAGAGAAAAAGTCTCAAAGCACAGCTTTTATACCTGGAAACACTTGTGGTTCTTCAAAGTGCAAACGACAAAGGTGCAAAGTCTAGCACAGGATGTTATTTTAGAGGTGAAGCCATCCTGTATCCACTGACCTCAGACGCTCCAAGAAACTGGAACATCTTCCAGGCCAGGTTGGACGGGGCTTGGAGCAACCTGGTGTACCAGGAGGTGCCCCCACCCATGGCAGGGGGTGAAACAAGATGAGTTTTAAGGTTCCCTCCAACCCAAACCAGTCTGCGATTTTATGATCTTCACTCCAAGATCAGAGTGAAGACACAGGCTGCTAAAAGATCATTCAGCCTTTTAATATCTTGGAGACTGTGTGAACACTGCAACAGATTCCCCAGGAGAGCTGTGGAGTCTCCATCCCTGGAGATATTTAAACTCCACCTGGACACAGTCCTGGGCAACCTGCTCCAGTTGACCCAGTTTGAGCACAGGGTTGGACTGGATGATCTCCTGCCAGTCTGAGCTGTCCTGTGATTCTACAATTAATTGATTTGCTTGTTTTCTGCTAATGAGAAGCCACTTCATTACCTGAATGAGATGAAACCACAGCCTATTAAAGGGAAAAAGAACAGGCACAGTATGATCTTCCAGTTCTTAGTGTCTCTTGAAATCTCTCCATACCACTGCTTGGAGAGGAAATTCTGCAGGGAGGAAGGAAACACCCTCAGTTGTGTGACAGCAACAAAACCACCAAGGAATGCTACTGAGAAACACTTGATTTAGTAAAAAAAACACCAAACTTCAAGATTTCAGTCAAAATACTTGAGATTTCTGTTTAAACAATGCAAAAAGCTTTCTGCATCAGTAACTGTGCTGGCTCCTTAGTCCAGCCATTCTCCAACACTGTGATGAGGAGCTCAAGGTGAGGCTGAGAGCAGGACTTGACTTGATTGATAACACATACACAAATCATTGCACTTGTTATTTAATGCCCATCCACACTGGGCATTAAATCCACACTGGGCATGCACAGAGCTGTGCCAAGGCAGAAATCACTTCAGGCAGTCTCCACCACCATCCAGCTCGTTATGATTTCCAGCTTTAAATCAAGATTTTTTCCCTCCCAGCTCATCATTTGTGGGTAAAGCAGCCACCTCCTGTTTCCAGAATTGGAGCCACACACCCTGCCAGGTGACAGGAGTTACAGTCAGCCACGCATCTCCTTTTCACTGCCATTACCTGCACACCTGGCTGGGCAATGAACTGCTGGTCTTTGGCTTCCACTGCCAGTTCCAGGCAGTTGCTCACTCCCCAGGCCTCACAGGAGTAGGTCAGCAGCTGCTCAGCCAGCTCCTCATCACTGCTGTAGCACTCAGTGAACAGCTCTGGGGGAAGAGGCAGCACACAGTGAGCTCCAGCCTCACGTCCCACCAACCTGGGGGCAGCTGTGTCCTCACTGTGACACTTGGAGTGTCACTGCATGCAGACAAGAACTCTGTTCACATTGTCACCACTGGAGAACAACATGTGCATTGCTTCAGAACCCCCCCCTGCAGTGTTAGGACTCATGTCTGGATGGAAACCTGTAATACTAAACCAGCTCCCACAGGACAGCATTGAGTTGAGATCTACACCAGTAAATAGGAGTAAAAAATACAAACTTCGTAAATGTCTGTATCTACCTATTTCATCGTCTCTTACATTCCATTTGGCACTGACTTTAATTAATTAGTCACTCCCAAATTAAGGGCTATAAGTCAGAATCTGATGCTTTTTCACTGGGAAATGCTTTGTTGACCCCTCCTACTAAATTTCTGAAGGACCTGAAGAGAAGGCACTTACCCACTGCTCTTGTCTCATACTCGTTAGCAAGTTCCTCAGACTCACCAGCAGCATTTATATCATTCTTCACCTTGGCCATGCTTTTCAGGAGCTTGCTGGCCCCAAGGGCTGCCAAAGTGCAGCCTCTGGTCTGTGGAGAGAGAGCCAAGCCATGCAAATCCCTCTGTGAAGGGAACATGGTCACAGAGTCATAGAACCAGAGTGGTTTGGGTTGGAAAGGACCATCTCATCCCAACATGCTGCCACAGGAGGGGCCACCTTCCCCCAGACCACATGGAAGGTAACACATTCTTCAAAAATGATCCCCCTCTTTGCAGTTTTTCAGTTCCCAGTCAAGACTGGGAATCCACCAAGGGAATGGCAACCAGCAGTGTGGTGGACTGGTAACAGCTCCATGACCAGTCTGACAAGATGTGCTGTTCAACAGTTTCACATCAGCTTGGCATCTCTGACTGAAGATTCACGAGAGGGTCTGCTGTGTCATGAGCCACAGCCATCCTCACTGCCCACCAGTCTGGACCAGTTGGGTGTACCCAGGACCGCCCAGTTCATCCCATTTAAAACATCCACCCATGCAGGGAAGCAAAACTCCATTTCACACACCAAGACCAATGTGAGCAGGAACATCCATTAGCTTGGCTTGCATCAGGCTCACATTTAGAGCCTGAGAAATATGTATTTGATCCTGCCATCACTGAATGTACTGTGTAACCCAAATTAGAAACAGGCTTCAATCAAACACCAGGAATCAGAATCCATTCATGTGGAGTGGTTGGGTACTCAGCATCCAAGCTTGAGCACAGACAAGAACATACAGCTGGCCTGGCCTGCTGACTCACACATGACCTCAGGAAATAGAGGTATGAAATCCACACTCAAACACAAAATGGGCAATACTAAACCCACTTGGTGTCATCTCTTGTGGTTGAACATGAATCCAGAGCCTTCAGAGGCCTATAAGGCAGACACAGAACCCCACAGTAAGGAATGAAGAAGAATTCAACTTACTTGCTCCCATATGACTTTTGACAACTCTTTCTTGTTCTGAAGAACTGACCAAATAAACAGAGCTTGTAATGGGTGCCTTGTGATAGGACACTCCTCCTGAAAGAGAGCACAACAATCCGTCAGACCTGAGCTCACCAAACTGCTCCCAACCAGAACAAAGCCAAGCCTGCCACTCTCTTGTTTGCATTTTCTTCCTTCTGTAGCCAGCCCACTGACCCCCTCTTAGCTCTCTGCCACTCCTCACACACTGCTGGGAGCCAGGTTACATTTGGTATTTACACTAAAGCCTTATACCTCACATGCAAGAACTGCTCTCCCTGTTCTTCCCAAAGCTGGCATTAAAGGCCATCTGGGTCCAAGTCACTTCCTGCTTTAAGCAATGCAGCTGAACCAACCTCATTCCCAGTGGGATGCAGCACTTACTGCCAGGTGTATCTCCATCTCATCCTTGCTGTTTTTGTAATCCCTCTTGAGCCCCCTCCGGAAATCCTCAACCATCTTCCACACGAAGGTGAGGAGGGCATCGTTGTAGGAGTTCTTGGCGATCTGCAGGTTCTTGAACACCAGGCTGCTGAAGTTGTTGGTGTACAGCTCCCTCAGGACCTCTGTGGTGAGGAATTTGCGCAGGTTCAAGCCATTTTCCAGGAAGAGTCGGACAAATTTGGGCCTGTCTTTCACTAAGGCCGTGAACATCACATCCTGTAGGTCAGCAGACTGGGAGGAAATGGGAAAGCAAACATTAGGGAGCACATGAGACGTGCAAAGCTCACCTAAGGCCTGACGTGTGGCTAACTCACACTTCCACCAGCACCAGCATTTTTCTGCATGTAATTGCCTTTGTTGGATGGCCCAGGACACTTTTGGCATGGCAGCTCACCTCTGCAACCAGTGACCACAGAACCATGGGATAACCCCGAGCTCCAAGGGACCCACAAGGATCATCCAGTCCAGCCCTGCCCAGGACACCCCAACAATCCCACCCTGCCCCTGAGAGCATTGTCCAAATGCTCCTTGAGCTCTGGGCTGTCCCTCTCCCTGCAGCCCCCTGTCCTCTCACAGGAGGGGTCTGTACCTCCCAGTTCCGGTCATTGGTGAAGATCTCATCACTGGCCAGGTCCAGCTGGTTCCACTCCAGCAGCAGCTTCAGCTGCCCATTCCAGTTATCCCTGTCGTGCTCGTTGGTGCTAAAAGCTGCAGAGGGGGAGCAACCTCCAGGTAAAGACCCCAGAGCTTCCTGGCACACTTATCCTGCTTCCCACACTCCTCTCAAGTGTCTTTCCCTTCTTCCTGAATGACTTTTAGTGGATGATGAAGGCTCAGATATTTATGGTCCAACACAGGGTACAAAATTTTGCACCCTCTACAGAAAAGGATTCCCAGTGAGGCCTCAGCAGCTCCCCAAAGCCCTCCTAAACCTCTTCTCAAGTACCTGCTTGGGATCTCACCCACACTAACAGATCCTGCCCACACCACCCCAGACAAAGACAAGCTCTACTCCGTGGCAGATGCCACTGATCCTAAGGAAAGCTGTTCTGGAAAATAAATAACCATCTTTTCCCATTTATTTTAACAAACCCAAACCAGAAAAAACAATTACTTGCCTTTGTACAGAGCAAAGGAAATGGCATTGCTCACAATTTCATCTCCAGCTTCTTCTATTTTGATCACTGTCAGTAAATGAGGGTTCTCAAGGACTTCTTTGATCTACAAAAAGTGCCATTTCAAAGCAATCAAAGCTGTTTAGTAGTTGATCTCCTAGAGCATTTTAAAATTTCCCACCACACTGAGGAAAAGTTGTTTCTCATCAGTGCTGTTTCCATAGACAGTTAAAATATAAATAAGTCCAAACAGAAGTAGATAATGAGATCTATCTTAAAGCCACCAAAGTACAACATTAATTATCCTCTGAACATACAGCAAATACCTGTGATTCTGCTATGCAGAACCAAAAAGATACAGTCTCAGGAATTAGAAACTACTTGTAAATTAAAAAAAAGATTGTGACACACGAGTTTCAACCAATGTCAAACAGTTTATTAGAGAACAGTCTCTGTCTCCCTGTCCTTTGTTGAAAACAGAGAGCATTTCTCACATAATGAGCTTTATGGAGTTACTTTCACTCTAGCACACAGAAGACTAAGAACCTTGGCCATTCCTGATTGAAGGAGGAGGTGCCTTCAGCAGACCCACACAGCCCAGAGATCCTTCTGGAAACCAGAGGCTCCTCCTCTGCTCAGAGGGGAGTTCCTCCTCTTCAGTGTGGATGTCACAGCCCCAGGCCCACAGGGCAAGAAGGGCATTACAATTTCCATGCCCTCTTCTGAACCTGGACTGGGCTTTGAAGCTGCAGTCACTCCCCATTGTGAGGGTGGGCAGGGAGTCATCAACAAAGAGAGGAAAACAGAACCAGACCCCAGAATCAGACCAAGCATTGAGCAGATAAATGAGAAAGTCAAATAGCTTGAATAATGGTTGTTCACTGAGATAGAGAACTCTTTGAATTAAGTGTTCTGCAAAATAACACACAAGATTTTTCTGGAGCTGCATTTTCTTCTGTCCCTATTAAGGACAGCAAACTCTTAAGAACAGGTCCCCCTGAGGGGTAGGTAACCAGAGGTACCACAGGCTCCTGAGACTGCACCAAGGAACCTAAAGCAGCAGGTGCTCTTCTCACCTCTCCAGTCTGCCCAGCCTCTAGAAAGCACTTGTAATAAGCAGTTACAACTGGACCACAATGGTGACCACATCCTGAAGGCTTCTCCTCTGGCCCAAGGGGCAAAGAAGGGCAAGAGAAACATTTTTTGGTGTATGTGCACTGTTATGCCTTCAACTGCATCCCACACACACAGAGCTATTAAGTCAGCCTAACAGAGTCCCAGTGGAAATGGTGAGGAACACTGACCAAGGGAGCCTCTCGTCCTAAACAGCCCACTCCTGGAGGGAACCCCTCCTGCCCCATGCCTTTCTTCCTGTATGCCTTAATATAAGAGCTTATAGAAGAAATGAGAGAATCCTGAAGTAGAAACCCTACAATTTGAAAGTCTATAGAGTAGCAGCAATAACCTTTTGTCTCTGAGCAATTGGGGAAGTGCAACTCCAACCAAGAGACACATCCAGCAGCCAGGGAGTGCTCCAGAGGAACCCCAAGCACCAAGGAGCAGGAAGTCACAAGGTATCTAGCCTTAGCTTTCCTGGAACTAGACATGTGCTGACTTTCCAAAACACTGTGGCTCCCCACCTCCTTTTATCCCAGTCCCTACAAAGGGCTGGAATTCTCCTTTTTTAAAATCCACACGGATAGAACATGGCGAGGAGCACATCCCACAGGTATCCCCAGACAGCATCATCCCTGGATCCCTCCACCCTTCTCCCTCTTCCAGCTGCCACAGCACCACACACTTACCCACTTGATCCAGCTTTCCGTCTCCTCCTCCGAGAGCCTGGAGATGGTGCGGGGCAGGAACCTGAGCAGGCTCTCCTTGACACAGGAGGAGGCAGGAGCGCCCTCTGCCTCCACCAGGCTGGCAATGACATCGGCGATGCGGCCAGAGCCTTCCACCACCACACACGGAATCTTGCTCTTGATGGCCACGTTGATGGACTGGGGAGGCAGAGCGGGAGAGGGGATCAGCCCTCAGCATGGCTATGTTATTTATTAGAGCCTGCCAACAGGTAAGAAAGTCTGGAGAAGAACAGAACCCCACAGCCCAGAGAGTGTTTGTGTTACTGTGCACTCATACATGACCAGGGGCAAGTGTTTAAAACGTCACCCATCTAATGACAGAGAGATGCAAAGAGCCCCACAGAAACTGAGGGACAGACTTCACCATCCACCAGATTTTCACAGAATCCCCAAATGGTTTGGGCTGGAAGTGACCTCAAAGCCCATCTCATTCCAACCCATGCCATGGCCAGGAACACCCTCCACTATCCCAGATTGCTCAGCTTTAGAGCTGACCAGCAAATCCAGACAACTGTCAAGTGGAAATGGCACTCTGGTCACACAACACTGCCCAGGTGCAGTCACTGCTGGTTTGTGGCACAGCACTGCTCAGGTACCACCACAGCTGAGAGGAAGGGCTCTGGATTTCTGTGCAGGAGACACAGGCAGCAACGTTTTACATAGAGATCACTTCTGTGGCATCATGAGAACATGGAACTCTGATGTTACTGAAAGCCTCCAAGTAGCCAGTTCTCTGATTCCTCACACAGCAATGTTGTATACAGATTAATAGCAAGAAAACACTTGTTGAAATCATGATGGAAGGACCCTTATCCCTCCTGTTGCAAAGACCACAACAGCAGATGCTGATTTCATTTTCATCACCACACTGAAGACAGAGTCACTGGAACACAAGCTGCCTGCCAGCAAACTGTACAGAGTCCATGCAAGTTATCATCAAGCACTGCAAAGATACACCTATTAGCTAAGAGACTGTTTTGTGAGAATTAAAAAAATAAAATTAAAAAAATGAACTTGGAAAAACCACACGCACACTCCTCCTGTCAACTGGGGAGCAGGTCTGACAAAGGCAAGGTGTTTTTTCTTACCAACTAGACTCGTGTGGCTTTCTGAAGTGTGTGCTTTACATCACAGGGGGTTTAAAACCCTGCCACACAGCCTGACTCCACATGCCCCGCTTTGAATTCCCTGGTGTCCAGTGCCTTTGCTCCTCTCTCAGGCCACTCATCTTCACTCCAGCACGGTGAGTGAGGAGCCAACAATCCTAGGGTTGTTGTTCACTCCCCTCCCATGGCAGGGGAGTGAAATGAGGTGAGCTTTGATGTCCCTTCCAACCCACGCTGTGACTGGAAGAATTAAGACAACTGTGACCTGTCCCAGCCCAGTTTTCCAAGATGTCACCCCAAAGCAGAAATTTGGCACAGAACCTTTTAATTAAGACAAACTCCCTAAGTTTAAATTGTAAGCAAAGTCATTTTATAGCAAGTGCTGGACAAGCTTCAGTTAATAGTAAGACAGTCTAACTTGATCAAGTTGCTTGTGGAGTAAAATCTGCCTTAAGTGCTGGAGCCATGTCCTCCCTGCTGTCATACCTGGAAATAAGGTAAATAAACTTACTTTCAAAGTCTCTTTCCCTCCACCTTGGGCAAAACACACAATTGGAATCTTCCCACCATAATTAGATTCTGTGAAATAAGCCAAAAGAAAAAAGGACAAGGATTAAATACAGTTTGAACAACTACTTTTTCCTGAGTGCAATGAAAGAATTCCTGAGCAGTTCATGAAAAAACTAGTTTGATGTTGATTTTGCTATTAACAGCTCTTCCTGTTTTTAAGGAAAACTCAGTTTTGCCTGACACTCTGCTTCAGACACCCTTCTCTAATAGAAGCTTTTCCCTCCAGAAATCATCATTTTTCCTAGCCACAAAGTCTCCACCACATGATTTTATTATATTTTCATACTGCTTTGACTATTCTGAGACTCAGTGAGAGGTTTCTACCACAAGTTCAAGACAAATCCTCTGAGCTCACATTCTCAGCTGTAAAGGAAAGCTAAGAATGCTGTAACTCCAGGTGCAAGTGTTTGAGAGACATTCCACAAAGCCCCAAACCCAAACACCACCACCCCAAAAAACTCTTGGATTAAGCACTTGCCATTAAGGTCTCGAATTTCCCCCCACCATTTTGGTAAAGAACAGGGTGAAAGAGAAATTGTTTACAAACATTGCAGATGGCTCCATCACCCTCATATAAGCACTCTGGGAAAAACCTAATTTCAGCTCCTGTGTAGTTGTATCTCAGCTCCTTGGAATGCAGTGCTAGGTGGGATGTGTGCCAGCTGCCATCAGGAAGGGAGGAAAGGGTTGTATGGATGGAATGGGGCATGTGCTGTGAGATAAAGAATAAATCTGAGGGCAGGGGTTGCTCTGAAAAGGTCTGGTCACTCTTGAAAGCACTGAAGGTGCAATGCAGTTCACACACACACCCCTGCCAGCTCAGCATGCACAGGATGCTGCCACTGCTTTGTTACTCCCAGGAAATCCCTGTGCACCAGCCCCACAGCACGCAAGGAGGAGCAGGAGATCATCCCCACCCCGACCCCACACACACCTGGGATAACCCGCTCCGAAATGTACTTCTCCAACTGGGTCCGCACTTTGGCCTCCACCGTGGGGTGCCCGTGGGTGCCGTTGTCCACCAGCAGCAGGTGGGTGTGGTTGTTATCCAGGCAGTACAGAGGGTCTCTCTTGAGGTCATCCATGATGTAGTGGGCCAAGTAGTTCCCCTGGGAGCACAGGCACACCATTACAGAGACCCAAGGGCAGGACATGCACGAGCCTGCCAGGACAGGGACACCCCTCCCTGGGAGGGTGGGCAGGCCCTGGCACAGCTGCCCAGAGAAGCTGTGGCTGCCCCAGCCCTGGGAGTGTCCCAGGCCAGGCTGGACAGGGCTTGGAGCCACCTGGGCTGGGGGAAGGCTCCCCACCCATGGCATGGGGTGGTACTGGGTGGGCTTTAAGCTCCTCCCAATCCAAACAATTCTACGACTCCATAACAATCCAGTGACAGCTGAACCCCAAGCCACCAATTATTTCTCATCATTTCAGAGTCCAAATTTCCTGACTCAGGGCTCTGCTCACTGGCAATACCAACAGCAGCGGAATGCAGTGAGAGAAACTAACACAAGAGCATAAATGTTTACAGAGAAAGTTTCTGTTTACAAGAGCTGCCTGATTTGTGATGCTCCTCAGTCAACACAACAGTGGGAAGTTATTTGCAACAGTTTAGCCCTTTCAGAGATCCACTTAAATTCCTGGTTCCTTCAGCCACCAGAAATATTGGATCTGTGGCAAACTTTCTTCAAAGAATCACAGAATATGCCAAGTTGGAAGGGACCCACAAAGATCATTGAGTTCAACTCCTGCCCCTGCACAGGGCCATCCCCAAGAGTCACATCCATTTCAATACCCCACAGGATTTTTTTTTATGTTGGAAGGGATCCTCCTGAGATCATCCAGTTCAACATTCAAACCTCCTTAGAGCCCTCAGTACCTCATCTCCCGTTATTTATCGAGCAGGATGTTTTTTCACACATGTTCTGTAATGTCTAGCGACAAAGGGAGCTATGCAAAGTCAGATGACAATCTCAATTGGGATCCTTAACTGCAGCAGCAGGTACAAGGTGTGTCAGCTCATGGGAATCACCCCTACAGGTGAGTACATGGAGATTTTCCTGGAGCTAGAATAACCATGGAAGAGGTTATCCTAATGCAACACCAGCCATGGAGTTAGACCAGCTGAACTTCCCTGCAGACATGCTCAAATCTATCTCAGTTGAAATGTTCCCCACCAGGCCTGCTGTGTGAGACCATCCTGGACACTTGAGCTTCCCCCTGTTCTGGGAAGAGCACCTGAGATACTGAGGCCAAAACTCCCCTTTCTTTTCCCACCAACCCATCCATGAGGCACTGGGGCACATGGTTAGGTGGTGAACATGGTGGCAGTGCTGGGTGGGTGGTTGGACTTGATAATCTTGAGGGTCTTTTCCAACCTTAACAACTCCCCAACTGCCCATTGCTTACGTCGCTGTCAGGAGAGCGGACGAGGCTCTCCCGGTTGGAAATCATGCCCCAGGCTGCGATGCCAATGGCCACCACGTTCTCCTCGGAGCTGCGGCTGATGGTGTTGTCTCTGACCACCTCCCCAATGTACTTCATCAGCCCGTAGTGAGTGCCCCCAGTGAAGATCCAGGCCCCTGGAATGACACCCAGTGACAGGGGAATGCAGCGAAACACCCGCCCTCACAGTGCCTGAAGATACAATAACCCAGCCCCCTTTGTGCCCTTTAGAACAGGTGTTCATTTTTCCACTAAACACAGAAGATACACTACACAGCTCACCTTCTGCCACCACAGAACCCCACAGGTAACTCTCGACCCTGTTACTTCCAAACCAGCAGGTCACACGCGTCCCAAACTCACCAGCTGAGCAGAAGCAAAACAGGCTGCTCTGCTTTCCTTCTCACCCTCTGAGCTACTGCCTCTCCAGCACAATTCTGCAGCAACCACACAACACAGACACCAAGGGAGGTCCTTACCCTTGGACTGGGCGATGTAGATCAACCTGCTGAATATCTTGCGCATGCGCGGCTTGAGGGCGAAGTTCTTGGCTCCCCCCGTGACAGAGATGACCAGGTTGGGGGTTTTCAGGTGCCAGTGCTGGGTCATGAGGTCATACAGTGTCTCGGAGTCTGTGTCACACGACAGGCGGATGTACTGGGGTGAGAGGGAACAGGAGAACAAATAGAGCAGGATAAATAAACAGTGATGGCTGGGGACAGACCAGGGACTGCACTTCCTTCTCTAGGGCACAGCCTCACTCCAACAGCTGGCAGGTAAGAGGTAAATGGAGGGTGAAATCCTTGTTTCCTCCTCTAAAGCACCTTCATCCTTCCCCTGCAACCAGGCACCCAACCCACCTTCCTCTAGAGAAGGCAAAAGCACAGACCTTGGGCTCAGAGGAACACTGCAAGGATGAACCACCAGTACAACAATTTAACTGTAACAATGCTATTTACAGCTTATGTTACAAATCAGTGCAAGCGTCACTGCAAGTGAACTAATAATAATGACAGTTGTATTTTGATTACACTATCAAAGATTTAATTGAAGGAACTACAAATTCCAGGCTCCATGTGCACAGCATCCCTGTCTAAATACACACCCATAGCAGTGTTTGAAGTACAACACAACTATTTCAAACACATTGTAAAGCTTGAAAACTGGATGGGGATGCCAAAAAGCACAGAGATAATCTGGCTTCAGACAGATCCACTCGTGTCTCCATTTATGTAAAGGCCTCTCTGGCTTTGTCCTGCTTTGCTATTCAAGAGTCTCATCACAATTCCATCACTGGTGTGATGGACTTTTAGAAGACAGCCATAGCTACACAGCCCATATCAGGGGATGAAAGGGAGAAGCTTGGACCTGAATCGTGGAGGATTTTGGAGAGTATTTACAGGAGAGGAAAACCAAAATGATTTTTTTGAGGAAGCAAAGTCCCTATCTTGAGACACTGAGCTTGGATGAAAGAACACACCCATGTGGTGTTCCAGGACAGGTTCCCAGGAGGAGTGAAGGCACTGGGCTCAGAACATCACAGAGGATGAGTGGCAGGCTCCAGCACCCACACAGGAGAGCCAAGGGACTCCCACAGCTTCTGCTCTAAGAAGCTTCAGTCACACGAAGCTTTGGGTGTTTTCAAGGAGCGGGTCGCCCATAGGAGCGGGAGGGCTACCAGTAACTGTACTGGTGAGCCATCAAACCATGCCCAAGGCAAACCCCTTCAGAGCCGCTCGGCTCAGCACGGCCCTTCCCAGCACAGCACAGCAGTGCCCTCTGGTGGCACCGCCGGATGGTGCGCCCCGACCAGGGCCGCGATCCAGAGCGGCTTTTGGGGACTGACCGGTCCCAGGACAAAGTACAGCGGCTGTGATGCTCTGTATGTCACAGGGTCTGAGCAGCACAGCAAGAACAAGGACCTCGAAAGCAGGACTTGCAGAGAGTTGAGATTTTGTAGAATCCCAGGATGGTTTGGGCTAGAAGGAACATTAAAGTTCATCCCATTCCATCCCCTGCCATGGACAGGGACACCTCCCACCAGCCCAGATTGCTCCAAGCCCTGTCCAGCCTGGCCTTGGACACTTCCAGGAATGATGGGGCAGCCACAGCTTCTTCTGGGCCCTGTGCCAGGGCCTGTCCACCCTCACAGACGGGAATTCCTTCCCAATATCTCATGTATCCCTGCCCTCTGACAGTGGGAAGCCATTCCACCTTATCCTGTCCCTTCATCCCTTGTCCCATGTCCCTCTCCAGCTCTTCTGCAGCCCCTCCAGGCACTGGGAAAGGCTTTCCAAAGTCTCCTTGAAGCCTTCTCTTCTCCAGTCTGAACAATCTCAACTCTCAGCCTGCCCTCAAACCTGTTTAAGTGTCTCTTAACATCTGATTTCTGATCAGAATTTTTTAGGACTCATCTGTCTTAAGAAGCACCAGTCAGGGTATAAATCTTCCTCACTGATAACTGACAGCAATTCTTAGACCAGGTTGAATAAAACCCACTTTGCCTTCACCTTCCTTGCTTTTCTGGAGCTTCCACTGGCACCCAACAGGGGCCTCAAGAACACCCTTAGACATCCACTTACCTTGCCTCTTTTTCCCAAATTTTCAAACTGAATGTCCCCAAAGGCATCAGTAGGAAGTTCCCTCGTGTGCTTCTTGTAGTTCCACTTTTCACTGGTGTTCACCTGAGTGCCCTCTATGTGTTGATTTTCAGGGTATCCACATTTACATAAGTTTCCCCTGAAAGAAGAGTGAACAGACATGAAGCCACAGTTCTCCTGAGCACAGAGGAGGGAGCTCTGGCAGCAGGGAAAGCAGCAGGTGGAGCTACAGAACCACTTGTGGCTTCTGGGAGTCACAACCTGACAAAGTAGACCAGCACTTAATCCTGCTCTCTCCCTCCCAGGTGCTCCTGCCCAGCACTGGGAAGGGAACACAGCTCTGGGCCAGCCCTTCAGGGAGATTTCCTCTCCTCTGCTGCAGCTCACAAATCAAACCAGCTTACCTTAAAAACTCCTAAACAAAAATAACCAAGCAAGTTCTGCAATCCTTTCCCTGTGGGCTTGGAGGAAAAGAAGGTGAGAGGAACCAGCTCTTCCATCCTTCGTTGGTCCTTTGCCAGACATCCCATTTTAGGTGGCATAGGAGGACCCTAAGTAAGACTTTGCTGAAATGAGATTAATTTCCCACTGTCTCTCCGAGGTATTTTTCCTCCCAGCTTCAGAGAATGGGGTTAGAGAGCCCTCTCAGCTCCATATTAGGACTTGTGGAGATGCATTAGTTTGATCATTTTTCACCTGAGACTAAACAAAAGCAACGTTGTGGTCCCCAAACTTACACTGCACAAGTACCTGTGGCTGAAAACAGAGCCAGGACAAAATCCTCTCTTAATAGAGCATCAACCCAAGCAAAGCCTGAGGGTCTGTCTTTGCTGCAAAGGCCTGTGAATGAAAGTTGTGGTTTGGTTTAAAAGGAAAATTAAATTATGCAAACCCCTGATACACACATGCATTGCTACACACCAACAGTAGTACTGGTCCTTACTGACTCCTCTGTACTGCCACAGTTGTACTCCAACCAGGGATTGGATATTAAACCCTGTGACAGAGCTGCTGTCGAGGTTTGCATCAAGTTATTTGTGGGGTAACCCAGAAGAGCTGGACCCAGGTGTGGGTGCACTGCTAAATTCACTACTTAAAAAAACCAAAACAAAACCCACACAACCACGACAACAACCATTCACACTCTGCATTAGAAGACAGACACCCTCAGCTCCCAGACACCCACCCTAGCAAAACAAGAGAAAAATATCTCCTTACATTGATTTGGTGTCTTTTGTAAAAAAGACACATTCTCTCTTCTTAAAGTTTTCTTGGATGAAGTTGGCCAAATCCTGGAAAATAATTTTTAGGTTTATTTCTGATAACTGACAAAATAAGAAACCTCGGTAGCTGCAGTCAATTTAAACAAAGATACTGCTTGAAACACTATGGCAAACACTGGCTCTTGCCAAGAGTAAAAAGATAGAGGGGGGAAAAATACATCAACGTTTTCCAGGGTAGGGGTTATTTTAATGCAACACACAGAGACCCCACGAAGGAGACTCGAACAGCTTCCACTCATGCTCTATGGGAGCTCAGTGGCACACAACGCCTCTCCAGCTGGATTCACCATTGCCTCTCCTATTAACCCTGAAGCTCCGGGGGCTCAGGGGAATCCACACTTGGGGAATGCAAATCCATCCTTAAGGCACCTCTGAGAGCTACCAAAGCACAGAGAAATTCTCACTTGCTGATAAAGGATTGGGGGTTGGTTTGGTTTCAATCACAACTTGGATTTGCAAGGCAAGATTTAGCTCAGGACAAAGAGAAAAGACACACAGTTTAGTTTACCAGTTTGACACAACCCTTGTGGTTAAGCAGCAGTTAGAGGAAGTTATTCCAAGTGGAAGAATATTTGAAGTGTAAGAACCAAAACAAAGAAAATGGAAAGGAAAATATTTAACCAGTAGAAGTCACAAGGCTGCAAGACCATAAAAACAAAAGGGTGTGGGAGGCACTTGCTGAAGCCCCAAGAACCAGCCCTGAGGCCTCCTGAGCCCTTCAGGAGCAGGGAATCTGCCAGACAAGGCTGCGATCAGCAGATCATCCAGGCACGAAGGGATGTTTAACAGAATTATATGTTGTCTCCAACCAAGTTCAGTCAAGAGGTTGGGGTGGTCCTTTGCACAGACAAATTTGTCTCTGATACATGGAAAAGGATTAAAAACCAGAAGGGACTAAGGATGTAAGATAAAGAGCTACAGGGATCAGAGGAATGCAATACATCCTTAAGAGTTTCACAGCACCAGCAAATCGCTGCTACTGCTTGAAGGGAAAACTTCTCCGTAGCGGGAGAAGCAACAAATCCATCGCCCTCCTCCTGACCTTGCTCAGCCACCGTGGCCCATTCCCGAGACAAGAGGGAGCAGGTACTCACGGCATCGCTGCAGGCCATGTCCATGCTGCGGGACATGCTGGAATACAGCAGTCTGGAACTCTCGAAATTGCCATTTCTTCGGTGTCTCATGGAGCCCATGGAAACCTGGAAGAGGGACATGGAGGAGCACATTTCCATCACTACACATCAGCAAGGACACTTGGTACCCCAGGAAGACAAGGCATAGGTTATCTGAACCCAGCATACAGAATTAGGAAATACATCAATCCTCAAAAGGCAAAGCATTAAGACAAAAGTTCTTCTGTTATTTCATACCAAAGAGGTTTCTTTTTTTCTTTCCCCACTCCCAAAGAGCTCCAAGACAACATGATTTGTGAAAGGAACACACCTCAAATGCCGCTCTGTTCCATTCCCTGCCCCAGCTTACCCCTCTGTCCCTGTTGGGCAGCTCAGGACTCGGCTGGTCAGTGTTTGTGCCAATGAGCAGGACCCAGCCTGGTATTTACAAGCCAAAAGGGAACAGAGAACACAAACAGCAGGTGGAAGCGCCGCCCCTGCAGGTGTGCCCACACCTGGAACAACCACAGCCAACACGGGCAGTCCGAAGGGGCAGGGGATTCAAAGGGCATTGGATCCAAAGTTAGGAAGTCACCCTTGGGAGCAAACTGACTTGACCTGCCCTCTAAAGCACATCCCAGCATCAAACTCACTGTCTTTGAAGGAGCATCACTGCACTTGCAGCACAGGACAGAACAAGACTGTATTTATCATCCTACTAAAACACTTAAATTCCCTTCACATCACTTTCTGAATAATACTGGACAGAAGAGAATAATACAGACATAACAGCCTTTTTCTGAAAGGAAAGTTGTTTTCCAGCTAACAGGCTGAGCTCCAAATCCACCAGTCCTTCCAACACTGTTCTCTCTCCTGCCTGTTCCTCTGGCTGGGTGCTCTGGGGTGATCCTGTCACCATGTGGCATAAAGCACCCCTCCCAGATACAGACAGACTCATCCTCCAGCCCTGCTGAGCATCCCCCAGGAAACACGTGACTTGGGAGAGACAAGAACCAGCAAGTGTGAAACCATGTCCTGAGGGCCCTTGACACCATAGGAACTGCACAGGCTGCAGCTGTAAATAAAATGACACAACTGTGATGGGAGCAACCTCCAAAGCAGAAAGAAAAGGCAAGACTGCACAAAACTACATATATTTATAACTAATGGTTATTTTAAAAATTCTTTGAAAAACACTTTGTGTGGAGGGGGAGCATGACTGACTCATTGACAGTGCATGGCAGGAACCCTCAGCTGCTCCCCCAGTTCTGCAGCACCCCTGGGATCTCCACACCTGCTAAGGGATGGAAGAGCACAGAAAACAGCTCTCTTCTTCCTTCCCAGCTTCTGCACAGAACAGGCGTGATTTAGGCCCAAGAAATGGCAAAAGGCTGGAAAGAGGTGGATGGGCCCAGAGTGGTGGGGAATAGAATTAAATGAGCTGGGGCCAGGCACCAGTGGTGCCCCCAAGGCTCAGTACTGGGGTCAGACCTGCCCCGTATCTTTAGTGATGATCTGAATAAGGGGATTGAGGGCACCCTCAGAAGTTACAGATGGCACCAAGTTGGGTGGGAAGCTCTGCAGAGGAATGGAGACAGGCTGGATCCAGGGGCTCATGCTGTGAAGGGCAACAGGGCCAACCAAGTGCCAGGTGCTGCCCTGGGGTGACACCAACCCCATGGGGCGCTGCAGGCTGGGGCAGAGGGGCTGGAAAGGTCCTGGGGGTGCTGTGACAGTGGCTGGACACAAGCCCAGGTGGGCAGGAGGCCAGTGGCCCCTGGGCTGTGCCAGCCATGGCGTGTCACAGGAGCTGGGCAGTGCCTGTCCCCGTGCTGGCAGTGCTGCGGTCCCCAGTGGAAGACACTGAGTGGCTGGAGCACATCCAGGGCAGGGAGCAAAGCTGGGAAGGGGCTGGAGAAGCAGCTGAGGGAGTTAGGGGGGGCTCAGCCTGGAGCAAAGGAGGCTCAGGAGGCACCTTCTGGCTCTGCAATCCCTGCCAGGAGTGGGGAGCCAGGGTGGGTCAGGCTCTGCATAGGGACAGGAACAGAGGGCACGGCCTCAGGCTGGGCCAGGGCAGGGGGGACACTGGGGGAAATTTGTCCACTGAAAGGACTGTCAAGTCCTGGCACAGCTGCCCAAGGCAGGGCTGAAATCACCTTCCACAAAACCCCACCGCAGGTATTTGGGATTCCCAGCCCAGAGAAACAGCAACAATGCCCTGTGCTTTGAACCTCTCGATGGACAATCTGTTCATCACGGATCCAGAGGTGCCTGAGAAGGAAACCCTGACAGAGAACCAGGGAAAGCTGGTCAGCCACAGCCACTGATGAGCAGGGCCATGTGCCGTGTGGAAGAGTTTGCTCCAGAGACTTCGCCCAGTGGGGCAAACGGAACGCTAAGGAAGGGAGGAAAGCTGTACCCAAAACACACACAGATTCCAACCTGGAAACGTGAGACAGACACCAAAAAACACTTGTCAGTCACATTTGCAGGGAACCTCAGGAGACAGACTGGGCAGCTGAGGGAGGAGCACTCGGGCAACTCTGCACTGGGAGACATTTCCTAATAACCCAGAAAGCAATTCTTATCATTTCATATCATTAATGCTCAGTGCAAAGATGTTTTCAAAGCTGTAATTCCAGATAAAAGCTCCATAGAGGGAAATTACGTTTTAGTCTGGATCTATGCAACTTATTTATTGAGCTTTACTCACATTGTTGGTTTGTTTAACACCAAGGAACTGACTGTGGACATCACTGGACAGGGAAGATTAAAGGGAAACAGGGGCATTCAATTATTAATTCCAAACACTACAGGATTTCAAGCTTGCTTCGCTGCTTTTCTAAATAATTTATAAGAATGAACGTGCTGCAAATAAACATGAAAGTTTGAGCGCACGAAGGAGCCCCAAAGACGCGGGATTTGATTTTAGATTTAGGTTTGGAAGAACATCACCGACCCCAGAGAGCAACCCCCATTAACTCCACAAGCGTTACAGATAACACAGCAATTACAGGTATTTTAAAAGATGTGACAGCTGCAGTTCAAGAACAGGCAAACAGTTCATCTTCTATCACATGTCCAACCCATACAGTATATATTTAACACATTAAAGCATAACTTCATTAAAATAACACATATTGAGAGTAACAACCATTAGATAAACACTAGAATAATCCCCTAAAACACAGGGCTAATACTGTGACTTCCATAGCACTGAAAGGAGAACATATTCCAAGGAAATCTTCAGCTTGGAGGTGACTAAAAAAAGGAGAAGTGCCAAAAACCAGCTAGTTCTAAAGAGACTAATAACGAGGCTTACAAAAACTCACCCGCAACTGGAAAAGCAAGAGCAGTTTCCCTTCCCAGGAAGCTCCCAGATAAATAAATGTAAGCACTGTTGGCGTTAACACAATCCCAGCAAGGGGCTCTGTGTGAGAGCCCCCAGAGAGCAGAGGGTGTTCCGAGCTCCACTGCCTCAAATCCAACAAATTCTAAGCACGTACTCTTAAGGACAGGAAAAAAAAATGATAAAAAACTATCAGCGTTTAATCCCGCAGCACAAGCTTACCCAAGTCCTCAAGACACGCCGCAGCAATCCAACTGCGATCGCGGCTCCAGGGGGAAGGTTTTGATGCACTCCGGCTGGCAAAGCCCCTCCTCGAGCCGTGCCCCCAAAAAGCCCCTCCTCGAGCCGTGCCCCCAAAAAGCCCCTCCTCGAGCCGTGCCCCCAAAAAGCCCCTCCTCGAGCCGTG
>VWZD01012600.1:0-69826 GCA_013396695.1 Sakesphorus luctuosus
TGGGTGCCCCTCAACTGTTGCAAGAGACAAAAACACCTTTTAGCATCCTTCCCCAGAAAGAGAAACAAAGGGTTTTCTCTCTCCTTGCTCCCTCTGGGTTTCTTGACCCATTAAAAATAAGCTTTTTGCCCTTTCTGTACTTTGTACTTCTGGTTTGTGCCATCCATGCTTGCAACATTTCATATTTGACTTTTAAAATATAAATATTTTGAGTCCCCGTGCACTTTTAAGGGATGAAGTAGTCCATGGCAAAACGTTTTGGGTTAATTAGAACTGACGTCTGAGGTTCTGAGTGCATGCTGTGTGTGCAGTTCCTCCTCCTCGCTTCTGCTGCTTTAAACCAAAGCACAGCGTGGCCCAAACCATCCAAGCTGAAGTGCTGGGTTCTTGTCAACTTCATTTTACCACTTAAATTACAGCACAGGAAGGATCAGAACAGGAACACATCTTCCACCGCTCAGCAAATGTGGGCCATGAATTATTAGTGTGGTTGCTGGCACTGCAGACACTGAACTCCCACCAGCACTCAAGTGTGTTGGTGCCTGCTTTGGTTCAACGTAGGCCATGTCTGTGATTAACATGCATGCACAGAAGAGAAATCAGGCCATTTTTACTTCAATGTAATCCATCTTTACTATACCCAGGGCAGGACGAGCACCCATTTGTGAATCTCCCTTTGCTCTCCTGGGCTGCTGCTGGAGTGGGACCCATAGCAGGAACACCCATGGTGAACAGGGCGGGCCGTGCTGGACAGCCCCGAGCCCAATCCCCATGGCAGGCGCTGGCTCAGGTGTGTCTTTACTGCTAAATACCATGCTAGGGTACATTGGGAGTGTGGCTGGCAGGTGGAGGGAGGTGATCCTCTCTCTCTACTTTGCCCTGCTGAGGCCACATCAGGATGATGAGGGGTCTGAAGAGACTGGATGAGCTGGCCTGTTTAGCCTAGAGAAAAGACTCAGAGGGCATCTCATTAGTGCATATAAATATCTCAAATGTGGGTGTCAGAGAATGGTTTTTGACCCTTTTCAGTGGTGCCCAGTGACAGGACAAGCAGCAATGACCATAAACTAAAACACAAGAAGTTTCACCTCAACATGGGAAGAACTTCTTTACACTGAGAGTGGTGGAGCACTGAACAGCTGCCTAGGAAGGTCATGGATTCCCCATCTCTGGAGACATTCCAAACCCATCTGGATGTGTTCCTGTGTCACCTGCTCCAGATGACCCTGTCTGGGCTGGACTGGATCGTCTCCAGAGGTCCCTTCCATCCCCTGCGATTCTGAGACTCTGTGAAGTTCAGCCCCATGAGATGTGGCCACTTTGGTGCACTTCCAAAAAACCCAGCAGGTCTGGAGCACTTATCTCCTCCCAGCTCCTGCCCCACCTGCTGCCTGTGGAATGGCAACCGTGCCCGTCGGGGCTGCCGCACCTGCAGGGCGTGTGAGGGCGCGGGGGATGTTCCTCGGGCTGGGGACACCACAGGGACCGCCACAGCCTGGGACAGAAATTCCAGCCCTGGGCATCGGCACCGCATGGCCCGGGACAAGCAGGCCCTGCCGAGTGAGCGGAGAGGGGCTCGGCCGGGCCGGGCTGGAGTGGTCCGAGCCGAGCCCGTCCAAACCGCTGCCCCCGCCTGTACGCCGCTTCTCCTCTTCCAATTGGTGGGGCTTTGTGTATGTACGGCCAAACTTCGCGAATGAAGATTTGGGAAGGGCTCTCCCCACGTGGGTGTGTCCTTCCAGCCTGTGCAGTGGATATTTTAGGTGAGGCACAGCGTGTGCAGAACTGGCCCCACCGTTTAAGTCCTAAGGGTCCATTTGCCACGGCCAAGCGAGCTTGGACAGTGACAGGGAAATCCTCGGGACTGTCACAGCACCCGGTACTAACCGGGGCTGACGCTGCTGAGCATCCGAGATCTGACGGGATCAGATGGCAGACAGGCATCGAACTGCCCCACTCAGACTCGAGCTCAGGTCCTTGCGATTCAGAGTCCGGAGTGCTTTCCTTTATACCACGGGACCGCCCTTTCGGTGGGGCTTTGTCGCTCCGTTACTTCTCCCCCAATCAGCGCCGCGCGTCCGTTGCCGGGCGCCGGTTCTGCGGCCGCGGCCATGGCGAACGGGCAGAGGGACGAGCACAGGCCGCTCCTCGCCCCGGCCAGGCTGCCACCCCTCGGGGACATGGACCCCGCGGCCGCATCGCCCGCGCCGTGCAGGACCTGCGGGGAGGCAGCTGCCTCCTGCATCTGCCGCTGCCGCTCCGGCCGCAGGTGAGGGCACCGCGGAGAGGCGACGTGGCTGCCCGCGGAGTTCCAGCCCGAGGGCACAGAGGCCGAGCGAAAGGAGCTCTGACCTCTCCAGCCTGTTATTCTCCCCAGGTCGTGGACGGTTTGGAGAGAGCTTCCTTGTTTGTTAAATCCGTAGTTTCAGTAGGAGTCAGCGGGGTTTCTTGCATGTCTTACTACATCAGCCAGGGGCGGTACCGTATTTCAAAGGAGAGGACGCCGAATCCCAAGGTCCTGTGTTTGAGTCTGTCGCCTGGCAGTTAAATGCCTCCCTGCCAGCCGATCCCATCAGATCTCGGATGCGAAGCAGGGTCAGCCCCGGTTAGTACCCGGTGCTGTGACAGTCCCGAGGACTTCACTGTCACTGTCCAAGCTCGCTCAGCCGTGGCAGATGGACCTTAGGACTTAATCGGTGGGGCCAGTTCTGTGCACGCTGTGCCTCACCTAAAAATCCACTGTGTGGGCTGGAAGGGCACGTGGGGAGAGCCCTTCCCAAATCTTCCTTCCTGAAGACTGGCCACACATACTACATCAGCCATTCACAGGTGGACTCGATAGTCCGTGAGGGCTTTCCCAGCCTTAGTAATTCTACGATCAAGTCCCTTGTTGGTACCAAACCCTGCTTTGCCTTCCTGGCTGGATTTCCTGTCTTCAAAATTTATCCCTCAAGAAGCCCTTGAGTTCCTTGTTACTCCAGGGACCTGTTTTGTAGAAATGGGTCATTTTGCTATGGTGTGAATAAATCAATGAAGTGGTAGCTCTGTCACCTCATTTCTGGTTTTTTGAGTGGAGTAGTTCCTTTGTGGCACTTGCTTGCTGAGAGCTTTCTCAGAAAAGTTTTATAATCCTCTCTCAAGGTATTAAGATTCCTCTTAATAGCATCTGACTCATTCTGGAAAAATCACTGCATAACCAGACATTTTAAAGGCCAATGCATCTTTACAATTCTAACGAGTTTAGTCCTTGAGTTTTAACCTGTGTGGGTCCAGCAAAACCCAGCAGTTAGTACTTTATTGCTTTTTAATTATGTCAAAATTAGGATTAAAGTGTTGGGTTAAACAGAAGCTGATGTTGCTTTGTGTTCGCAGCAGCTTGAGCTGTGAATAATTCCAGGGTAGTAATCAATATGATTGTCAGATCACTGAAGTACCTTGGATAATTTCACTATGTGAGTAGTCAGCTTTTCTTTTTGAGGGCAAGAGTGGCAGCTTGATTTTTCTTGCATTGTAGCTAAAGATTTTTGGTGTGAGCTGGAAACTGTCAAGAGTGCTTGATTCGGTAGGGCTGTGCTTACTCTGTTTTGCAGGTTTTCACAAGTCTTATTATCAATTTTTCATGTGCTACAGAAGTGGAAAGGCAGAGTCAATTTGAGAAAACGTTACTCAATCATAGCATAAGAGTTTGTTCTGTGATTAACTTGTGCCTTTTGCTGTGTGTTTTAATGCTATTGTAGATGAGATGACCAATATGACAGCTGGGGAACAAGATTCCCCTTCCCATGCTCAGTTCCAGAGAGGGCAGTACAACACACCTTTCTCATTTCCGACCTTATGCTGCTATCTGTGATTACAAGGCTCTGAAGTGTATGACTCATCTGAAACATTTTCCGAGGCATTACATTCCTAGAGTGCAAGAATTGAAAAATAACCTTCCTTGAGCTGTCATAGTGCATGGCCAAGAAATGCCTTTGAAGGAATTTAGCTCACAGAGCATTTTCCATAGACTTAACTGAAAGTTTGTAGTACAATATATTTATTTTCCTTGTATGGAATGAATATCCTTGGATGTTTAATTCTCTTTAGAGAAGAGGTAGATTTACACCTCAAAATTAAAACATGGCTATTCTTTCCAAATCAAGCCCAAAATCATGAGGTACATAACAAATGTCCTTTAGATGAGTATTTATATTGCTACGAGAATTCTAAAGGAGTAAAAGAATGTGCTCAGACAACAGAATCAGCAAGTAGTACGTTGCATTTGAGTATTTGAAACATAAATTAGAACAGGAAACTTAGAGAATAATGGGAGGACTGCCTTTCAGAAATGAGCAATATTTAAATGACATAAAGAGCAGAAGACCATTGTGCATAGGATGATATGAATTGTAAGGAGACTGAAACACCAGAGAAGTTCTAGACTTTACTTGTGTGACTTTGCTAGGGAGGAGGAAACTGCCTGCTGGATTTCCTGCTATGCCCTAGTGGATTATGTGGGTATTCTGTTCAATGAAAGATGCAGGAGGTGTTGGATATAAACAGATGTTTCCTGACAACAATAAATCTAGCTTTTTTTTTTTTTTTTTTGAGAGGAAAGGGTGCTTTCTGTCAGCTACTNNTGAGAGGAAGGGGTGATTTCTGCTAGCTACTTCTGTTTTTTTCTTTCATTTGCCCCTGAAATTGGAGGTGCTGTGGGCCTTTCAAATAGATTTTCATGTACCATGATACTTTGTGTTGATGTCCTCTGAGTGTTAGTGAGACCTAGAGGAAATTCTTACCCTGTCCCCTTTTGTTGCTGCTTTGAACTTTTTTTTTTAACCACATCCTGCTGGATTAGACCATCCCTTTCAAAAATGTACTAATTTATACTTTTTGCATTCCAATAAATTATTAAAGAGAATTGAAACCAGTGTTTTAAAATTCTTGAGAACAAATTCTTTTGGGGCATTTCTTGAATCAGTTTTTTTTCCTCTCTCCCTTCCTTTGTCCTCCCTTCCCCTTTATGAAATAGTGTGTTTGGGCAGGATCTGCCTTGTTCGACCAAGGATATTTTTCTTGCTTCTCCCNGCTTTCTGTCAGCTACTTCTGTTTTTTTCTTTCATTTGCCCCTGAAATTGGAGGTGCTGTGGGCCTTTCAAACAGATTTTCATGTACCATGAGACTTTGTGTTGACGTCCGCTGAGTGTTAGTGAGACCTAGAGGAAATTCTTACCCTGTCCCCTTTTGTTGCTGCTTTGAACTTTTTTTTAACCACATCCTGCTGGATTAGACCATCCCTTTCAAAAATGTACTAATTTATACTTTTTGCATTCCAATAAATTATTAAAGAGAATTGAAACCAGTGTTTTAAAATTCTTGAGAACAAATTCTTTTGGGGCATTTCTTGAATCAGTTTTTTTTCCTCTCTCCCTTCCTTTGTCCTCCCTTCCCCTTTATGAAATAGTGTGTTTGGGCAGGATCTGCCTTGTTCGACCAAGGATATTTTTCTTGCTTCTCCCTTTAGTCTTCTGTCCTGCATGTAATGTAATGTAGATCATGAGATGTAATTGTTCCTGCATATCCCTATTTGTGCTCAGGAGGAGATAGACTGCTGTGCTGATATAAAATTCCAATTGATTTGAAACAGTTTTATGTCAGATCAGAGGTGTGATTATATTAAAAATTGGGGTGTTTAAAAAAAGGGTTTTGAAGCAAGAGTGATGTTTTCATTATGGCTAAACAGTACCCAATACACTGATGTCGTCATGCTGAATGAGGCTAATAAATAATAGAAATACCTTGTGGTTTTTGTCATTACCCACTTCTGTCTGTTATAATAAGTTTTGTTGGAGTCACATAAAATATGTATCAAACACAGAGAATAAATGGACACTGGCACACCTGCTTTCTCTGCTTTTAGTTCAGGCAGCTGATAGTGAATTATGGTGAATGTTAACTTTGGTCTTACTCTGTCATGCAACTCTCTTAAGATAGTTTTATTTGCAGTACTATAATAAAGTATTTTAAATTAAATAGAAATCTATACATTCCATTTTGACTGATTGTTTAAAGCTCTATTGTTTTAAAGTTCCAGTAGTTAGTCATTAAACAAGATGGTAGGTAACTACCTCTCTTTTACACCTTCACTGTGTATGCTGTCATGCTGAAGTGAGTTACAAACACCTTGGCAGGAGAACTAGGACAAGAGGAGAAGTCTCTTGCACTGGAGTGCATGGAGTGCATTTTCTTTCAAAATGCAGAGGTTTGGGGAATATAATGGTGTCTTTTCTCTACAGATTAATTTCATACTGTCATCTGGAAATTGAGTCAGAGATTGATTTTGGTGAAATGATAACAAGCAATAAAGTAATTAGTAAAGAGATTACGATTGTTAACAATGGATCATCTTCAGGTAAATATCTAGCACACATTAAATTACACTAAATTAAATTATGTATAATATTTTATTTTCTTGGAAAGTATAATTTTATGCAAGCTAACACTTCAGTGGCCAAGCAGAAATTAACCGAAATTCTGGGTTATGTAGATTACAAGTATTGTAGATGAAGGTGTTGTACATGGGCCATTGCTTCTGTGGGCAGTGCTGTGTTTCCATTTAGAAAAGAAAAATTGGTTTAAAACTTTGCAAATTTTATGATTTCTCTATTTTAGAGTCTCATCTTGAAAGATGTAAAAGTAATAGTTGCTCATTTTCTTAGTATGCCCAACAGAAATGGTAGCAAATCTTGTCTGCTCTTGTTTTGTTCTCTTTGTGTTTTCGTGATCCCCAGAGCTGTCCATTAAATAAACAACTAAAAGCTCCCTGTGCTTTCAGAGCTCGGGTGCTCTAGGATAGGAATTGAACCATATTTATTGCTAGAACATAATGAGAGGTCTTTTATCTTGCTGCCATAGCTTCTGACATCATACAGCTTTTACAACATGCACATTCTTCAACTTCTGTGAGGGACCTTTCCAAGGAGAATAAAAAACATGGACCAGGGAGCAGAAGAATGTTTGTATGATCCAAATAACCCATTTGACTGCCTTTTCCACTGGACAAAGCTGCAGACACCTTTCTCCAGAAGAAGGGTGGCAACTATGCTGAGTTTCAAACAACAAATTTAAGGCAGTTAATTTTTTCTTTTCCTCACTTGCACAGCCTTGTGTTCTATAACAAGCTGTCTCTGTTTACATTAGGCAAAGGTTATGTGAACATTTGTCTTCTAGATTTTCACAAGGTATTGTACCAAGAGAATATACATGACTGCAGAAACAGAAAGATGGGTTGCAATATTAAAACAAAACAAAATAAAAATCAAATTTCTGTCTAGTTAAAGCAGGTATTAATTTTTTTTTATAAAGCAAAGTGAGGAAGTGTTTTTCTTTTTTTTTTTTCCTAGCCACTTCAACTCAATGACGCAGTGTGTAGTTTATATAAATCAGCTCTTACTCATATGTACTAACTTCTTATTTTGGGTAATTATGATTAGGTAAAGAAAATGAGATAACCTACATTACTTATGTATCTGCAACTAATTTGTATTACATTAATATTTTCATCTTGTGCAGGGAACTGTTTCTGGTTATAAACTCTGAATGATACACACAGTCTATGTGATGGAGCTGTGTAGGATTGGAGAGAGACAAAATTAGAATGAAGATGATGGTTAATAAAAAAATGTGTTGAGGGCAGACAAAGGAAGAGCTGTGAACCTGTAGGGTCTGTTCTTCATAACACAGCAGGTTACAGTGGCAGGCAGCACATAAACTGTTTGAGCAGGAAATGCTGTGTGCTGGCCTGAGACTCAAGGGTTGCTTTTCACATGTCATCCCATGAACAAAACAACTCCTTTGTTCCTTCTTCTAATCTCATATCAAAAATTATCTTTTATCTCAGGTCAAACAGTGAATTTTTCCACAACGTTTGAAACAATTTCTTTATGTCTCTGATATAAGGACAGATAATTAGTGTCACTGGTTAAATACAAATTTTAGATTTTTTTTCACATTTTTAAAAGTATTTTTATAAACTAGAAATACTCAGTGTTCTCTTCTGCAATAACTTGTGTTGTGCACATACCAAATCATAAAAGCTGTTGTTACCTGCAATGTGCTCCTAACCTTCTGGCCACCAGAGCTGCCTAGAGCTGTGTACAAAAGAGGCTGTGACTTACAAAAGGTTACTTACAGCTGCTTCACAGATAGCCACTTTTGTTTGGAATGTGAGTACCTTTTCTGTTACAATCACAACTTGCAAAGTGGCATTGGAAATGTGAGTGTAATATTTAAAGAAAGCCTGGAAATAATGATCTACTTGTTATTAGAAAGAGTTTTTTAAAAGGTTAACTCCATGTTTCCTATTTCCATAGGAAAATGTGCTGCTTGTGAACATCTGCATAATGTGCTGTGTAGTTTCAAGTGTGTAGTAGAAGAATATAAATCTACTACTTTATATTTTGTAGCATTCTATTCATTACTCTGGTTTTTTAGGTATATTTACAATATCATATGATGGGGATGTCCTGCTTAACATAACACCTACCAGTGGAATGGTGAAGCCGAGATCTAAAAGGACAGTTAAGTTGGATATCTGTACAGATGTACCCAGAATCATCAAAGAAGTGATGAAGTGAGTTTATGACTGAAGAAATCCAGCTCTATAAATTCCATTTTTGTCTGTTATTAATTCTAATCTCTGTTATGAATGTTTATCTAAAAAAGTTAAGTTCCTAAATAGCAGTTGCTGTTTTTCACATTTATTTTTATTAGATTTGTTTGATGATTATATTATCTGCGAAGAACAGCGATGTATAAGTTGTGCACCTGGCTGAGTTAATAAAGATCTCTTATAAATCATAATGATATGGGATGTTTGCACATCTCTCAAAATAAAACTAACCAAGACCTTTGGCATCTTTCACCTTTCTGCACATCCTGTGTTCCTTACTTTCCTTAGTTTCTGTCGCTGCTAATTTTCTTTTAGGGAGTCTCAGAAATATTATGGTGTCTTTTAGTGTATCTTATTTTCAATGAAGAGAATATATTTGCAACCACTGACTTTTAAGAGTGGATTATTTTTAAATGCGTACTTTATAGAATCATAGAATGGTTTGGGCTGGCAAGTTCTCTTGTTCCGCCTCCTGCCATGGGCAGGGACACCTTCCACTATCCCAGGTTGCTCAGAGCTCCATCCAGCCTGGACTTGAACAATTCCCGGGATGGGGAGTCCACAACCTCTCAGGGTAGCCTGTGAGTAGGGTGTGGTTGTTTTGTTGGGAGGTGTTTATTGTTTTTTATTTGTTTTTTCTTTTGGGGGGGGGAGAGGTGAGAAGAGGGGTGTATGTGTGGAAAATTCCAGTTTTGCTTTGAATTATTAAGATAGACTTAAAGTTCATTTCTTTCTGTTCTTGCTTTCGGCAGGCTGTTGGAAAAGGAAATGAAATTAGAGGAGAAAAATTTTATTAGAGTGAAAGGGTGGATGGTATCCATGCAATTGTTTCACAGTTACAGCCTCCATATGATTTTTTCCTTTTGCTACCAAGTTGCAACATTTTGGTTGCTAGTGTCCTGCTTTCTGCATTTCTTTGGCTTTCCAGGCTGCCACCACTATTTTCTTCACCTCATCTTGGTTAAACAGCTCCTGTCTCCTGCAGATTTCATCCTTCAGAAATTTCCTGCCCTAAATTCTGCATAATTCTATCAGTGAATTTGACCTTTCTTGTTAGTTACTGCTATATTCTATAGACTAAATGAAATGTTATATTTTCTTGTGAAGCCTTGCACAAATACATGTGTATACAAGTGTGTATATATGTGTTTAAACAAACATTATATGAAGTCTTGAAGTGGATATTTGACAGGAATTTGACTTGGAGAATCAGTGCAGTTTTCATGAAAACACTCTACCATGTTCTCTAAACATTTTTCTTCTATGTGCAAAAAAAATTATTCTCAGAGGGTTCTACTCTTAGAGTTTTTTGCAATTTCTTTTCTGTCTTGGAGTGTCCTGTACTCATTCTTCTGAAGCTGAAAGATGATAGTTAGACTCCCAGATCCCTTGTTTCATTACAAGTGATCATTCAAAACAAAGATTTCTATTTTTAAATTTTTTTTTTCAGCTCAGAGGCTATTCAAAAGGGCCATTGAGTGTTTTAGAACAATAAGGTGTTTTATTGCTTGATTCTTTTGTTCATCAGGAAGAAATGTGCTTTGTTCCAGTAGAATTCTAATAACAAAAATTTGTGCTATATCTACGGGATCTGTTGGTGGTTTTCGGCATCAAGATCAAGCATTGAGGCAGGAACAGCAGCAGTTGAATCAAATGAACTTTTACCTGCAGTTCCCTAAGGCAAAGTTAAATATTATTTGCTAAAATTGGTGTCTATATACAAAGATTCTCAGAAGTAAGAGCAGTGTATATTGTGTGTGGACACCTCTGGTTCTTTTCAGATGTCATTCCTATAATTTCAATCACTAAAAAAGGGGAGAAAAAGCCCCCAAAAATCTGAAGCTCCACCATGTAATGTGTGATTTTTCCTGATGGTAAAATTCCTTTTAGGTAATTATCAAGTGCACCCTCCTTGCTCTGCTCCCCCTGCTTAGTTTGTCTGTGGAAAGCCATTGATTTTAGTGCTTGGATCTGGTTTAATTTTTTTTGCACAGATTCTTATATAAGCCAAACTATCCAAACTGGTTTTTTATAGCACTTTTATACATTACCTGTTGCTGCTTGCTACTCTTGCTGACAGAGTGGAGTTGGAAGGTCGTGGCTGCACTGAAGTGTGGATCAAAGCTGTTGTGGTTGAACAAGTTCTTAAAGTTCTTGGAGTGTCTTGTGAAAAAGTATTGAAATGTATTAACTTTGGACCAGTTTACTTTGGGACATCAAAGACTGAAGAAATTTCTTTATACAACGAAAGTCCGGAGAATATGGACTGGGTAGCAGTACTGGAAGACAATGCCATTGGAGGAGAGATGGTAGGAAACTGCTTTGCTTTTTATCATAGTTGAAAACTTGTTTTAATTTCTGCTTTTGTGTTTTTTATTTCTCAACATTCATCTTCTAATACTTCTCACATGGTTTACTGTGTCATACCATTTCCTGAAACTTTCTGAAACTTCTGGCCAACCAATACATTTTTTACTATAATTTAACCTTGAGTTTTTCAATAAATTATTTCTGTTTCACTATGTGACATTTTAACCTTAGCAATATTGAGTGAGTTTTCTGGTGTGGTTTGTTTAGTTTGGCTGGTGGGATTTTTTTTTGACTCTTCGGGGTTTTTTTTGGGGGAGCAGTTTTGCTTTAACTCTCCTACAGGTTTTATTATTTAGTAGGAGTTATCAAAATACATTTTTGTATTCTAAGATGTTAAGCATCTGTGGTTTCACTTGTTTTTTTCAAACGTGAAATCATCTGAGTGAGCATCATGTTTAAAAAAGGGAATTCCAAATGCTGAGATGAAATAGATGTTTAAAAATTGGCTAATTGTCCTTGGGATGTGTAACTATGTCAATGCTATTTCTTAAGTCTTTGTATTTGTTGAGCATGAAAACATATGCATAGGAAAAAAGCAAGCACAAAAGAAGAAGTGGAACAGGCTGAACTATTTAATATTTAATATTTAATATTCTGACTATTTTTTAGGGGACAGATCTCCAGAAGAGTACAGATGCTTGTTTACACGACTTAAACCTGAAAAATAGAAGTGTAGATGTTTCCACCTTGATCTTGTGCACTCCCAATGAAGGAACTTTGCTACCTTATGAGAAATCTTTGGTTACACTGTGTTTTAGCCCAGAGTGAGTGAGTGGTACAAAGCAGATACGCAGCTTGATTGGTCTAAAATATTTTACAAGAACTGTATTAGAGAAAATGATTTTGAGTTAATGTGTCTGCAAATTTTTTCTTCTGAATAACTTCTTATGTATTTACATGCGTTAAAAGACATTTCCTGGTGTGATAGTACAAATAAGAAAGCAAATTCTGAAGTGACTTTATGTTTTATAATACATTAGGGATGTATTTGGACCAAGAATTGGCTAAACTGATGTTGTGAGAACAAGACTTTTATTAGATTTTCCCATAGATGAATCACCAAGAAAGTGAAACATTTTACAAAGCTGTCATTCCATTGAAAACCACCCAAACCGCAAAGTATAAAGGAACATTTATTCTTGGATAAGGAAAAGGAAAATGCACTCTTGCCATTTTCCCTTACTTAAACTCTAAATATGAGTAATTATCCTGCATGTAATATTAGTTTAGAAAACAGTTGTAGACTGGAAAAGATATCAAATGATTAGTAGTATAAGCAAAAAGATATCTATGAGATTAAACTTGTTACTATTTCCATTTTATGAAAGGCAGAAAAAAGATCATTAGTTCAAGCTGTAGTTGACAGCAAAGAAGCCAGACTGGATGATGAAAAATGTTTGAAGGTTTGTTTTTTATCCCATCTTGTAATTAGAGATTGTGACTCTTACAGGAAATTTAAAGGAGACATTGAAGTGAGTGACTCATCACTGAAACAAGATTATGACCTCCTTCTGAGATTTGAAACTGTAGGGAAGAGAGATGGTTATCGGCAGGCTCTCAGTGATGGGGCCACAGCAACCACAAGTATGTTATCAGAAATGTATGATCACCATCAAAAATGTATTTATGGAAGCTAAACCTGTGTATCTTGTTTTTTTTAAAAATTTTTTTTAAAATTTATTTTCTTTAAAACATTTCTAGTTATATGGCAAATCTGCTTCATTTGTTTGTTTGTTTATATCAATACAAATAAAGTAACTTACATCTCTAATGCTCATTGAACAGTGCCTAGAAAGGGGGGAGTTGTGTATCATGAATACACCTGCTACTAGTGAGCACCTAGAACTTAGTCATAAATGCAAATATTTGGAGGACATAACCTCTCCCACCATTTGCAAGTCACTGGCTCTTTTGTAATACCAGTTTTGTGCATTTCAGTGCATATTTGATCATCCTGAACTTCCTTAATGAAGCAATATATTAATAATATGGCCAATCTTCGCGAACGAAGGTTTGGGAAGGGCTCTCCCCATGTGGGTGTGCCCTCCGAGCCTGCGCTGTGGATTTTTTAGGTGAGGCACAGCGTGCACAGAACTGGCCCCACCGTTTAAGTCCTAAGGTTCATTTGCCACAGCCGAGCAAGCTTGGACAGTGACAGTAAAGTCTCCTTGGGACTATCTACAGCACCCGGTACTAACTGGGGCTGACCCTGCTTCGCATCCGAGATCTGACGGGATCGGATGGCAGGGAGGCATTTAACTGCTGGGGGCGGTCCCACTGAGACTTGAACTCGTGACCTTGGGAGCCAGAGACCAGAGTGCTCTCCACTACGCCACAGGACCGCCCAGAAGCGATATATTACCTAACAGCCATTTTAAGTAAACATGGCTGTGTTAAGTTTATAGAAAACTGCATTATAAATCCTATTGTTTTGTGTATTATTTTGGTTTTTGACCATAGAACTACAGCATGACTTTTCTGTTTGTAAGTTAATAGGTGTGTGAGGGGTTTTGTTTGTTTTTGTGTTTGATGCAGGGACTCATCCTCCTCACGTGGACTTAGCTTTGACAGGTTCTGGGCTTCCTGTGATGATAAGTTTTAATCCAGGACCAGAGATTAATTTTATGGACTGTTATTTGGGTGAGCAAACACAGGTTCTGTGCACACTGAAAAATGAATCTGAGTCCCTCCCAGTGACATTCAGCTTCCGCAAGGTGGCTCACTTTCATATTTCTCCTGAAAAAGGAAAAATTAAAAAAAAGTCTGTAAAGGTAAGTACCTCTTTCCCTTAGGTTATGTAGCTATGCAGATTATTTTACAGTAGTTAGCAGTGGAATTTCTTGTAAATCAGAACAATTTTATTTCAGTAGCTTTATTTAGTGGCTTTAATACCAGCTAAATAATTTTTTTCCCATTTTGTAGGGTCTCTTAACATTTTTTCCAGCACTCCAGGAAGGAACAAATGTTAGTTTAAATTTGGAAAAAGTAATTGTAGCACTAAAGCAACTTTGCAGTAGTTTTACCTATCTTTTTTTTTTACATTATACTTACTTGAGAAGATTGATTCCTACTCAAATATTTTTGGAGGATACTTTTAATATCTTTCAGTGAATCACAAATATTCAAGTAAAATAACATTTCTTTTAATGGGAGAGACTTTGCCAAATATATGTTAAATATGGAGACATTTATGATTTCCCAAACCAGTTACTCAGGGCACAAATTGTAACAACTTACCTCAAAAATGAGCAAGTCAGACTTGGTTGTGTTCTAATGTGTAGCATCTTTGTATTACCTTATATTGCTAATTTTTGTGTATTTTCTGTTGGTATAGTCTAAAAACCCAGTTTTGAACACCTACCTTAGAGATAAGTGTGGAAAGTGACTCAAAATCATACAGGAATTACACAAAACTTGACTCTGCATTTCTGCCTCATATGTCTCAGAATGAGTTTTCTTTTCCAGGATGTGATGATTTCATTTTCTCCACGTCAAATAGGAATATTTAAGATGAAGCAAATTATTGATATCATTGGTACAGGACTAGATAAAAATAATTTGCATGATTTGAAGAAAATATCATTCCACCAACTATATTTGAGCTTTACTGGTGTGTGCAAATCTGAACGAAAAAAAGTTGTATTCAAAAGTAATCCTGGTAAGATACTAAAAACATAAGTGAAAAGCAATAAAATCTTTTAAAATTACATTTTTAGCATTTTGAAAGAGACTTTGTTACTATACTTACTTTGCTTATAAAGACTCTTTACGACTTTGGGGAATGCTCAGTTGTATGACGTATACCCATAAGAGTACAGAGCAATGGCTAAAATAATGGTACCCTTCTCCCTCCCCCCATTTTATCAAAAACTAAACTATTAAATCATAAACTTTCCTTGTATGACTATTTTAATTTTATAAATTAGAAAACAAAAGCTTCAGGTTTTGAGAGCAATGCCATTACACAGTGCTAATATGTTTCAGTAGTAAATTGAGAGATATGTAAAGCATGGGAAGATGGTAGGAAAGATAACAGAGTATTCTTTATTGATTGAAAGTTGCTACTGCCAGATGAACTTGCCAGTTAATGCAGCCTGCCACTTGTCTCATGGCCACTGAGTCTTGCCATCCTGTGAAACCTGTGCCAGCATAAAGAATCTCTCAGGACAGGCAATAATGAGACTCTAATTTGTTCCTCACATGGTGTGCATGTCCCAAGAAAAAATTACAGTAGATTTGAATAAGCCTGTTACTGGATTTTAAGACCTGTGGTAGGAAATGTAGCTTTTTCTACCTTCACATATATGGTGGCATCTGCAGGTAGTACCAGTGCACTGGTGTGCATGGTGTCTGTGCATAGATAAAGAGGGGAATTGAATACCCTCTAACTCAGGGCTGCCAGCTTGAAGATGTCCCTGCTAATGAGAAGCAGGAAGGCAATGCCCATTTTTTCATTGTGGGGAAGTAAAAAGAGAAAGTTGCAGGGAAATCAGGATAAAATGAGTGGAAGCAGAGAGGCAGGCACTGATATCTTCCCTCACATGTCCAGCGACAGGACTTGCGGAAACAGCATGAAGCTGAGTCAGGGGAGGTGTAGGCTGGGTATCAGGAAAAAGGTTTTCACCCAAAGGGTGATTGGGCACTGGAAGAGGCTCCCTGGGGAAGTGGTCACAGCACTAAGCCTGTCTGAGTTCAAGTAGTGTTTGGACAACATTTTCAGGCACATGGTGTGATTCTTGGACTGTCCTGTACAGTGTCAGGAGTTGGACTCAATGACCCTGATGGGTCCCTTCCCACTCAGCACATTCTGTGGTTCCTTGATGCTTTCTGCAAGTACTAGAGTGGCTGATAAGCCAGTGGATTTTCCTGCTACTTTCTGGAATGTATTTCAAGTCTATGGCTATCAGGAATTGATGAGAAACTGAAGTTTGGCACTTCCTGGGTTTTATTGTTGAAATCCAGAACTACTTCAGTTTTCCTGCTTCAGAAACAATTGAAAGAAGTGGTTTGCACTTTTTTTAATCAAAGATTTAATATAATATTCAAGTTTTTCAGGTTTTCTATATGCTCTTGTCTACCATTTGCTCTATTAATATCCCCATTCTGCTCCTGTATGCAGGTTTATAAAGAGGTTATGAGGGATGTCTGTACTTTTTAGGCTACTGATATCTGTGTTTTGCTTTTAAGCCTCATTGAAGTGTGGAGGAAAAGTGGATTTTTTTCAGATCCTTATATGAATGGTTGTGTGTGTCTCTGTTGTCTCCTCCATGTCTGTGTGAGTGAGTATGTGTACTTGTGTCTTTGTATTCAGTTGAAGGCAAGGGAGACACTTGAACGAAGCTTCTTGTAAACTGTGCCTCCCTGAGCAGTGAAAGCTTGATAACTCCAATGGTTTAGAGAATGGGAAGTAGTTTTTGGTTAGTGTGTTGGTTTGTTTGTTTGTTTGGTTTTTTTTTGGGGTAGCCATTTTGGAGTAAAGCAAGGTCAAACTGGGTAAAACAAATATATTTAATAATAATTGGGTTTTTTGCAAGTGAGTCAGGAAAGGGCAGCTGAAGTATGGATTTATTTATTTATAGTGCTGTTTTAAGTATGTGCCTTTATTCACAGTCAGGTGACCCTGGTTTCTGCCGTGGTTTTTTTCCTTAACATTAATGTATATATACTTTTATAAAACTAGAGTGAAAAAGATCTGAGCTGTCTTTTTAGTTGTGATAGCTTGGGAGTTCTTTGTTAAAAAGCATACCTGTGTTTGAAGCCCTTAATCTTTAGGACAGCATGAACAGCATTGTGGCAGAGGCTGCTCTGAGTGGTGATCATGTGCCTGTGCAAGACAAAATGTCACACTTGGGCATGGCAGTGTTTTGGTTGGTGTGATGGGAATGCCTTCTTCCCTCTTGTCTGAGAAAACACAGTGGGATTGGTGACTGACTGTTGCACTGCTGGATGGACCAGCGCAAATTTGAAATATTTTCTAATACTTTGAATTTTGCTTAGAAAATATTAATTTAATGTTTTTTGAATTTTAAGGTTTGACACCAATGATTTCCAATGCAGCTGGACAGTTTGTACCTGATGGCATAGAGAGGTGCACTGATAAAGCACCTGTGGCAATACAGTGCACTGACACAGTACCTGTGGCAATGCTCAAATCAACCCAAACACGAATTCATACTCACCGTATAAACAGGAAGCGTAAGGATGATGCACTTATAGCCTTCCCTAATGATCGTGCAACCAGCATTAGGCCTGGTGAACGGGATAAAAAGTACAGGTAAGAATTATGTGAATCTAATATTTAAAGCCACATACTTATTTTTTATGTATATAAATAAATAAATAAATGTATATATTTGTATATATGTATATTTTTTAATGTAGGTATATAAATAAATAAATAAATGTATATATTTGTATATATGTATATCTACGTGTGTGTATGTGTTTGTATATATATACACATATATATATACACACACACATACATGTATATATGCATATATATATATTTCATGCAGTAGATCAAGATTTGTTACTCATTAGGGGTTTTCCTGCTGAAAGTTCTTTAGAATTCATTGCATTCATGAGTGTCTTGCACATAAATTTCTCAAGTTGCTTTTTTTCCATGAAACTACAAAGGTAACTATTACGGTTTCACTACTTCATTGCTATGATTGCCTTTGCAAGGTCAAATATGAATGATCAGCTGTGATAAAAAGAATGTTTGCAATGAAATACATATCTGTCAAGATCAGTGTGTTTTCTTTCTAACTAGACCCAGAATCATTTCGTTCCTGTAGTGAAACTACAATTCTCTTTAAATATTTAGGACTATTTTCACAAAGACTCAGAGATATAATTACATAGATCCAGAATTTTCTTACACTGACTGTGAACGACTATCAATAGAAGCACATAAGAAATACTATGCAGACTTCATTTCCAATTTAAGACAACATCGTTTAGAGGAAGATGCTGTTAGGTAAGACTGTTTTTGAAGACAAAATAGATACGTTTGGCTCATATGCAGAGTTTATGTATATATACGCAGAATTAACTTAGTGGCACCAATCATATATCTAAATTTGCTGAAATGCCTATGGTCTCGGGACCTTAATTTATAATGTATTCAAAACGTGTTTTGTGTTGGACACCTAGAGGTAACTTTGTGGGTGAAATGTAGGGATAGAGGCATGGCCCTTGAAATTGAATTTAAAATGAACTTAAAATGTCAAGTTTTAAGAAGAGTTGGTTATGAGTAATAGGAAAGAACCATACTATGGATTGTTTTGGAGTCTTTTCTTTGTATATAATAAATATATATTTCCAACTAGGATGTCTCGTTGACCGCAAGTGATGGATTCGGTATGTAAATGATTATATATTCTGTGGAATGAAGCAGATACAATCCTTTAATCTTACTTTTTAGTAAATTCTCACTTTATGAATTTGTATCTTTGATTGGTGTTCTGGGGGGCAAAATCATGGAAAAGCAGCACTGACAGCTCTGCTACTTTTACAAAGTTTTATGTTAAAACAAGGAAAACCTGTAAATCCTTTAAAGGAAGATAAATAATACCTTAAGAGTGTTAAGTTGGTAAGATCCATTATTTAAAAATTAGTAGTGCCAGTAGATTATTCTTGCAATCTCAATTTACCTTGCTCTGTGTATGTACCTCGTGACACAGACAAGGCCTGCAGAGCTGGATTTATTTTATGCATGCAGGTGATGTCTGGTGTTTTTGAAAGGAGCTACTCTGTGGTGTAGTGTGTGAGCTGTTGTGTATGTGACCATTAACACATGTATTCAAGGTACACTGCACCAGGAGCAGAACAGAAGGAAAATTTCAGTTTTATCAGATGAATTTTAGTGTTAGTTTTAAATATAGTAATGATTTTTGTGATACAAAAGTAGGAATCCTTGATACAAAACATCTGTGTAAGATCTCTGGAAATTTCACATATTTTGTGAAATTGATTTATTGAAGCTGAGCTTTGATCAAAAATTTAATTGTGCTAAAAATCAGGCTGTAAGTGGTCCAGTTCAGAGATCCTCCAATAAAGGATGCTTTGCAATCTTGGCGGTTGCAAACTTTTAAGTGCTTGATTGTACAATTTAATTGTCCTTTAAGAGAGATTTTAGGTGTTAAAATATTTATATTTTTGTAGCTATAACATGTGCAACCTATTTAACAAAGACATTGCCACAAATGTGAAACAGATACCAGTCCTTGCCTAAACAAAAAAAAAATTAAAGAATTTTCAAGGAATTTGTGTGCTTGAGAGTTTTTAAATAATGAAATATTCCTATGTAGAGTATTATTTATTTTGTTTAAAAATATTTAATTATTTAATGTGTAGATCATGGAATGCTCAAATTTTCAGATTTACATGTTTTTTTCCCCTGTAGGCAGTTTTATCTTTATGATAATCCTGTGAATTTAGGCATTAAACCAGTTGAAGGGCTTAAGTCACCAAACATCTCAATCAGAGATTTTCCCAAAGAGAAGATACAGTGGAAAATGCCTCCTTCAGATAACAATGGGTTATTAACTAGTAGAAAACTGGCAATGATTACATCTAAATCTACAAATAAAGAAGTAAGTTAAATGCTTGAGTAGCAATGTGAACATAATGTGTTTACCATAAAAAAAAGCAGAAGAATTTTGATCCTGCTCTGAGAAAGTGTCTTGTGCTTATCACAGACTTGGGGTTGGCTTAGTCTTGTGCCATCTTCTACGCAGCAGAAGAAAGATTGTAGTTTAACTTTGACACACAAGCAGCTTCATCAAATATTCATTGGTAAGATTTTTTAATTTGGTTGCTAAATGCATGTAGTTGTTATAAATAAGTTGTCTTATTTATAGTAACACAATTTACGATTATAACTGTTCACCCTAAGTAGGAAATAGTTTAATTTGGTGGCGGCTTCATGTCTACAGTAGTGTTTAACTAAAGACTTGTACTACTCAGAAAATACTGAGATAGGATTAGGTATGAACATGTATAACAAGAGTTCAAAGACTGCTCATGCCACAGCCTACAGAGAAATCAACACAGCGTGGTTTGAGGGTTTGCTCACACCGTTATGCCTTGTTATTTGATAGTATCTGGACCAGTATTAATATCAAGAAGATTCATGGCAGTGCTCAGAATGTTTCTGGGAATTAACAGTGAACAGTGATACCCCCAAAAAGTAAAACTTCTTCAAGATCCTCCTTCAAAATAATTTAAGCAGAATGCTCTGTGATGGGAAGTAACAGCTTGTAAAGCCTGTGAGAGAATAATCTATTAAGAACACTTGGCACTACTACAGGTCTATTTTAAGGTCAACTTTTTGTCAGTAAAATTATTTAGCAGCAAAATGAAAATCTGCAGTAATTTCTATGCCTTTTTTTTAATCAGTCCAGAACTTTATTAGATACTGATACACATGGGGAAAGGTAGAATGAGATAAACATAATAATAGAAAAGTCTTTTAAGATGTTTGATTAGTGCCATGAGCACTAAAGTTTACAGACCGGCCTGAAAATTAGTGATTGCAGCAAATTAGGTAGTGAAATAATTCTGTGACCATCAAATGACATGAGTTCTTAAAGCAAATGGTGACACATCAGAGAGGAAATCAATAGGTTATGTACATAAACTGCCAGTGAATTGCTGGTTGTCTATCCATTTAAATATTTGCTTAACAAAAAGATGTATTTATGGTTATTAATAGTACCTTTAATAATGAGCATGTTTCTTTTCTTATTTTAATAGCTGGTTAAAACAAGCACAATTAAGAAATAAATGTTGCTGTCTTTTAAATTTTGTACTACTGAAAACGTTCACAAAACATGAATGGTACTTACTTACAGATTTTAGTGAGAATTTGTTCTGCTACAGCATTTTTGTAGCTTCCTGATTTTGTAGTTTGAAGAACTGAAATGTTTTGATCATAATATTTTAGTAGTTATGCTTTCTTACATTATTTTTTTTTGTTGAAGATCTTATTTCTTATATATTCCAGGACCTTCTACTATAGATTTTGGTGATGTTTGTGTATATTCTACAACAACCAAAGAACTGAACATCATCAATAACTTGTTAGTTCATATATGGATACAAATTGAGATTGAAATTGAGGAATTGCAGGGGACATCTCCATTGTCTCAGGTGGTGCCTCCTCTTACAAAGATTAATATTCCGATTGTATTTGAGACGGGCACTCTTGGACTCTTTAAAAGGTAAGGGCTTTTTAATTGTCTTGACATACACATTTTCTTGGCAGTAGTATAATAAAAGAATCACTGCCTTGTTTAAACAAAGTGTAATCATGATAATTGTTAATGGTGTACATAAATTTATGGTGACAGTGCAATAATTAATGCAGTTTTATGTTGCAAAATTTTCCTACTCGAGTAATGTTTTGTTTTGGTTTGGTTGTTGTTTTTATGGGTTTTTTAAAGACAAAAAAAATCCCCTCTCCTGTGAAAAGCTCAGGTATATCAGAGGAAAAAATTTGCTGTTGCAGTGTATTTACCAGGAGAAATTACTGTGGAAAGTACTGGGCTCTTTCCAACATAGTGTTGCATCACCACAGCTGCACTCAGGTATTTTGAGGCAGCTCTTGGGAAAATTGATAGTAGGTAAACTAAATATGTTTTCTAGCCTTCTGGTATGAACTCTAACTTTAGTTTGTTAAAATGACTGTATGAGGCTGGTCATCCTTTGAGATAATCATCACTTTTGATGTGATTTAAGTAGTATGCAAAACAATTACAAACTTCTTTCTCTTGTCAGTCTTTATGTGTTCACACTCAATTCTTTTGTTAAGTATGTGCTTGCTAATGGTTGTATTTCCCATAAATGTTACTCTGACTACAACACAATAAGTGCATGAAAATATTGAGAAACATGTATTTTTATGTTACAGATCTTTCATTTACAAAATAAACAACCAACACCTTGGGCATGTTCTGGTAGTTGCAAATGCAGTACCTATTGAACTTGAGCTGTCTGCAAGGGAACTCATTTTAAATCCTATCCCTGGCTGCCTAGCAGAGACAGAGTTTAGAACAACCGTCAGAGTATCCAATCCCAGAAACCATCACGCTATCTTTACTTGGAAGCCTGTAACTACAGATAGAAAATCTGCATTTTCTATACAGCCAACCAAAGGTATACTGTGCAAATACAGTGTGTTCATGTGTCTTAAATGTCAACAGCGTGAAATAAGACAAACATTTAGCTGATGCTATAAACTGTATTTTTAGCTTTTACATTCTTTCCTTTGAATAATAGTATTCTGCAGGAGTGTGTTTGAGCTCCATTACTAAAGAACCAACTGATAACACAGTTCAGACAAGGTTTGGCTTGATCAGGATGTTGATGTACTCTGATTCTTGAGAAAAGATATTTCTGCTAATGCAAGTTCAGACTCAATTGCAAGCAAGAAAATGTATATGGTCTTTTCCAAAGTTGTTATTCTACAAGAACAATAGTCTGTTCTTTTATTTTTATTTTTAATGCTGACTATTAGAGTAACTCATGGCTGAAAAACACCAGTGAACTTTGAGTATGTTTTACTGCAGGATACTAATAGACAAATTATGCAATTTTCATGAGAATTCAGAAACTAATTTTACTTATTTCATCATGCAGTTCAACACCGAGGAAATGTAGGCTTAGTCTTCATTAACAGGAGGTCATTTCACTTTAATGTACTTATGTTATTTGTAATTAAACAGTGTAATTTCATAATTGTACATGTGTATGCTATAATATGTAAATTATATACATATATTTAGGGATTGTGGAGGCCTATAGTGATCTGGAGTGTGAAGTTGTTTGGCATCCAGGGTTCAACTCTCCAGAAGAAGGAGAATTCAACTTGTGTGTGCGAAAAGGAAACACAATTAATTTGAAATGTTTTGCAAAGGTAACAATTCATACAGCAGCTTTAGAGAAGAAAAATATGTGGGTTTTTCAAACAAGTGTTGTCTTAAGTATATTTCTATTATTAAAAATATTTTCATATGCCTTCTATTTGACATGTTTAACAAAAGAATATGCTCCAAAGACATAATGGAGAAGGCAAGGCAAAGATAATTTGCCTTTTTGTTGCTTTTCATCGTACACCACCTTTGGCATCACAGGTTGGCGGCCCTTATATATCATGAGGCAATTCTTATTCTTGGCTTGCTTAGTTTAGCTAAACAAGGGTTGAGAGGTTATCCAACAGTTCTTTAGATACATATTGAAGGAGCAGAAAATCAGGGTGTGTGGGAAGGTGTTTCAGAGTTTCAGGGTAACAACAGGCTCTAATGTAATCTTGCATTGTTACTTGAACATAGTATTTGAGAAGAAGTGTTCTGGATAGTCTTCTAAACAGTAATATTCAGCTTAGGTTAGTCATTTGTTGTCTTACATTACATGCCAGGGAGTATGAAGAAGAAAAGCTTCCCCCCCACCCTTCCGTATTGTATTGGCTGCATACTGTAGAACTTACATTGGTAGCCAAGAAAACTTCAATTTTACTTTTGATATGCCTGTTTTCTCTCTGTTTCTTTTTATTCCCCCAGTAGCTTTTTTCTTATTCCTCTTGTTTTGAAGTCTTTGAAATTGCCAGATGGAAACAGGATGTATGTAAATTAGAAAATTGGCATTACAACTGCTATTAATATCTCTGAAGTATCTTGTCCTGATCACACATCTGAAATTAATGGAGCTTGTTCTGTTAAGTTGAATTAAAATAGTTCTGTTTGTCTTGACATTAGTCCAGAAATATCTGTGGGGTTTTGTCTGTTTAATTTGAATCTAGATAAGTTCAGTACATTGAGTAAATCTTGTCTCACATTTAAGCTTTGTTTGTCTATTTGAATACTTCCAAATTATGCATTTTCATGAGCATATTATCTCTTGATGTAATGAAAAATAGGCTGAATTATTTATTTGTACTTAGGAATATGTTATAGAGATTGCTTGTTTTATCTTTGGTTTTTTTTTTAATAGCTTGGTACTACTAAAATTCGGTTTGTGACAGAAGGCATATCCTTCATTCATAGTCCAATGGGTTTGTCTACTTGTAAGACAGCCGTTCTTCAAAACATGGGACGCAACCATGCATACTTCCAAGTAAGCTGGAGTGATTTCTAGCACACTGAATTCCCTGGGGTGGGCAGCAGAAGGGAGTTAATTCTATCAGGTCACATTACGTTTTTGTGTTCTCAGTTATTAAATACACACCTACTTAAGTTTGTGTTTGGTTTTCTGAAGAAACAAGACTTATGTGAATAGAAATTCTGTTGCCCTCTGTGAAAATTTGATGGACCAACAGACAAACAAAGTGGTGATGGCCTAAACGATTCTGGGCACTTCATAAGAACCAGCAGTGAGGGTGGAACCCCATACTGGTGTACCCTGTGAAAAAGCAGTTACAGCTTGGATGTTTTCACACATTGACAGACAGAGCAAACTGATTGGTCACCCTACCCATGCTGCCTGCACAGTCAGTGCATGCAGAGACCCAGGCCAGTCACAGCACATGATTGCTTTGCTAAACTAACATCTGAGAGGAAGATGGGCTGTATGATGAATTGGGTAAGGGATGAGGTCGATGCCAGAATGGGTAGACTTGATACACAAATGAATAGGAAACCTAACGTCATTAGTTCTCCTGATCACAGGATAATTGCTGTATTTGTTTAGTAAAGCAAAATAATTTTCATTAAAATCCTCATAGTTTTTCTTCCTTAATTATAGTTGCACTAAGAAACATCATTAATTTATTTTGATTAGTACCATATTTGGCTTTTTATCAACTGAGCATTGAATAACAAATATTACTACTGTCTTGGATGATTGGCCTGAAAGAGTAAAATCAGCATAGCCTGTAAGATAAACAAACGTACCCAGCCTTTTTAGCCTCCACAATTAGTCTTAAGCCAAGATATGGCTGGTTGGTCTTGGTCATTATCACTTGTGTAGCTGTACTTTAAAAGTTATCTATTTGAAGTGCATTAGAAGAGACCAAATTCTATTTTATCTTTACTAACTGTGGGCAAACTGAATATTTACTTGTCTTATTAGTACTGAACAATAGAGTATTGGGTTTCTGTGTCCCAACTTCTTACTGTGAATGTCAAAAAAGAAGTGTTCAATTTATTTGTCACTGGAAAAAATATTATGTAGAATATTTTGAAGATTTCCTAGATAGCAAGTCTTAATAATGAAAACAATCTGAAAACCAGAATTTGAAGTTTCTAATTGATGCGCAAAGATTATTTCATAGTAGAAATTGCCAATTATGTTTAGAACTGTGTTACTTTATTTTGTTTACCTGCATTTTCCCCCAAACTTCTAAGTCCAAGGTAACATTATGTGCTATAAATGTTCCCCTTGTAAAAATATAAAACCTTCATGATATATATGTTGATATAAATAAAACAACATGAACCAAAGCAAACAAATCCAAACACCTTGTTTAGTATGTTTCTTGTTTGTGTTTGCGAAGGTTCGTAATTCAAACCCTCTGCCTGGACTGACAGTCACCCCTTCGGAAGGAGTGGTACCTGTGGGAGGCAACATGGATCTCAAAATCACTTTCACTCCAAATGCAAACATAAGTTTTGATGAGAAAGTGGAGGTATTCCAGACTGAAAGAACTTTGTCTTTTGAGTGTTATGCTGCATTTGTGTGTACATTTTGACACGCCTTTTAGATTTTATGTCCAGTGTTCTAATGCTTTTAAGGAAAAGGTTTTCTTGCAGCAGATGATAAATGCTATAACCTATTCTGTTGTTTTGTCTCAATCCTGTTAAGAAGTATCTAAAACAGCCTCTCAGTTTGAGCTGTTCCATGTTATACCACTGACAAGCTGTCGAAACTAATGTGTGATTGTCTTTAGGAGATAACGTAGACATACCTGCAGTTTTTGAAATCCATAGAGGGGGCAGGATTGGAATATTCCATTGATCTTAATTTTTTGACTTCTTTTTCTGGTCTTCTCAGAGATGAATCTACTAGTAGAATTGATCATAGGCATGCAGCAAACATATTTTATTTACTGTGTGGCAGCTTCCTGAGTTTGTTCTTGTTGAGATGGATGAGACTGGGAAAAAGGATGCTGTCAAGGGCTTGAACTTTGCTACTTTTTCTGAATTTGATCCTGGATTCACCATCTTCTGTGGTTGCATATTTTATGCTTGTTAAACCTAGCATCCTTCTTTTTTCAATTTTTACAACAGATTTAGCATTCCTCGGAAAAATAATATCTACTTTGTACCAGCACCTCTGTCATGCAATTTGTGTTGTAGTACACCTTCCAATCCTCACAGTAGCTGGAGACATCTTTCTCCTGTTGGAAAAAACATGCTCATTCTAATACAACCTCCTGCAGCATTATTTGTGTCTGCAGAAGTGGGGAAGACTGATCTTTCTTAAAACTTTGGATTGTTTGTTTTTTTGTTTGTTTTTTTTTTTTAGTTTGTTTGTCTGTTTTTGTGTATTTAGTTGACAGCCAAATCTACCCCCAATGTGGTGTGCCACAAAGGCATGATTTGAAGTCACATCTCACTAGAATCTGTATTTGTATGTTCTAGAAAATGAAGATATTTTCTTCACTTCTTCATATTTCCATAGAAAAATGCATTACATTATACGAGCAGAGTTATTTTCATATTTTCATTACAATTTATACTGAATGTCTCTCTCCATTCTATATGTGTGGGGTAGGGTTGGTTTTTTTGTGTTAAACTTTTTTTCATGTAATTATGACAGATTTGGTGAGATAATTGTGTTGAAATGACCTTGTCAGCAATCACACTGCTGTCCATTTCCTTAGGTAGAAGTGCGAAATGAAGGAGCACAAGTGCTTAGGATTGGTGGATTTGTAGGACTTGCGGAAATAAACATAGATGTGGTAAGTATGAAGAAATTGTAGCAATTGGTAAGATTGTTGAAGTGTTTTGCTTTATCTACATGTCAAAGTGGCTCCCTACTTCATATTTTTTCATTTTTTCCTATACTAACTTCCTGAGCAAATGGTCAAGGACAACTTAAGAATAGATATTAAAAACTAAATGTACATTTAACAGTTTCACTAAATGATAGCTGACAGCTTTAGCTTTTGTACTTGACAATCTGGAATAAGTATGTTAAAAGGGAGAGGATTTCTTAAGGTAGTTGTAGCAAAAAATGCAATAAGTGGAAAAGTAATCCAGTGATCTCTTTACTAAGTGATGAAAACTTTCCTGATGGTGTAACTGGACTTTATATTGAATTCTAAACTCATGTGTTTAATGTCCTGGAAAGATTTTAAAGATAAGGGTTATGATGAACCAGTGCTATTATTGTGTTATAAATTGTGAATCTTGTACAGTTATTTTTTTTCACATTATGTTGAGTAATAAACTTGACTTCACAGTGCTTTGACCCATTTGTTTTTCTTTAAACTTGCAGAAGCAAATGGACTTTGGTGGTGTTTATGTTGGTGCTAAAAAATCAATTCCATTTTTGCTGCAGAACAAAGGACAATCACGTACCAGAGTGGAGTTTGATTTTTCTAAGTATAAGGATTTTAAACTGAATACTAACGACCATTCAGGTATTTACTTTTGCTGTATCAGAATTTTCATTAAATAAAGCTCAACCTAACACAGTAATGCTAAAGGAAAATCTGTCAGACTATTTCTGGTAGACAAATTTTCTGATATAAAAAGATCTAAAGCAATTATTTTAAAATTTTGCTTATTATAAAGTAAGAGAAAACATTTTGGTTTGCCTGCAAAATAAGTGTTTACAAAGTGTCAAGTTGCCTGTAGATTTTTTTTCCCATTTTTTTTCTGCTGTAGTTACTAAGGTATAATAAACAAAAAAGTTTGATTACCCTCTCACCAGTTAATATTAAAAAAACCCAAATGTATAAAATCCAAACAAACAAAGCCAAACAACTGCATCCATTTCCTTTTCATGGACTCATACCCACTGTTTTGACAATATTTACCCTTCAATTAGTTCACCATCAGTAAAAGGGCCCAGACTTTTCTTTTTCCCAAAGGCCCAGGGTGTCTGCAGGTTAACCACAGGACCTCTGTTTTGCATGATGGTCAACTCAGAGTGACTTTGGGGCAATATGTGGAATTATATTGCTATTCTTTTTTTCTTGGTAGAACTAGTGCAGATTTTTAGCCTTTTCTAGTTGTTCCTCATCCCTTTGCTACTTCAGTCATGGCATGTCCTTTGTTGTTCCAACACCATTATTCACAAGAGAATTTAGAAGCTGTGCTTATACGACCTCTTGTCCCTGCAAACTCAGGAAATAAAGGCTCTGCAGCACAGTATGATAAAATGTGGTTGTATCTTTATGTTCAACTGTATGTTGATGATGACAAAAAAGAGTATCACGTGAACAGAGGGGTTTCTTACCATGTGGGACACTTTATAGGGAAGGGAAGGTGAGGGCTCCTTATCAGTCATCTTAATCTGGAGAACTGTAAGACTTTTTACAACAGGCAAATAACCAGCGTAGGAATAGACTCATTGCACATCATTTCCAGATGAGAGTTTATGCTTGAAATCAAATGATGAATACTGATGAATGCTCATTCTGGTGTTCCCAGATGAGCATTGATACTGATCTGGGAGGAATGTTTCTTTTTTGGAAACCCATGCTTCTGCCAGTACCTTAAAGTTGGACATGAAAATCTGAAAAATGAAACAAGCCATATTGGTAAACCTCTGTATTGTAGATTATGCCTAAAAGTAATTTAAAAAAAAACAGTGTCAGCCAACTATTTTTCTCCCTGTGTATTAGTTTTCATTATGTAATTAACTATTTTGCCTAACACTTTCATTAAAAGCTATATGACACTGTTTTTTTTTCTCTGAAATACTGTGTTCTCTCTAATTAGTAACTTCAGTGAAAGATGCTGGTGATTGGTACTTCTCAAAGTTACCTCCAGAATCCTTCTGAGAGATACTCTATTCCTTTGTAACTTTGTGAGAAATGTTTATCATGCAGACATGTAGATACTTTATGTTGGAAATCACTTTGAAGTACTGCAACTATTACAAAGTTGATATTTAATGCAATAACATCTGTAATTTGATTCTGAATTTTGCTTGGCAGTGTTTGAGAGCAGTTCTTCAAAGCCTTATTTGTATTCAGTTAACTTAAATGAGGAGTCTGCTTTGCAATGCTTCTTGTCCTTCATGCCCAAAGAGGTAAGTTTATGGGACAAGGGTAATTATGGTAATTTAAATCGTTTTTTGTGATATTTCTGTGGTGGGAGAATAGACTTTAGGTGGCCATTTTAGGTGTGTGAAATAGTTTTATAATTAGTAACCCAATTCTTAAGATAATTTCTGAAATAACTATGTTTACATACACAAAGAATAAACACTTTCTCAGTGACTTAAAAATGGTATAATTTTTTACTGAAATGTCTTACCCCACATTCATTAAATCATTCAACAAACCCGCAGCCATTTTCTTTTGCAGCTGTTTGTGCTTTAACTCTCAGGTGACCAAGGGACTGAAAAAGTTGGGGAGTTTTATGCATCAAAGATTGGCAAAGTTGCTTTCTGCTTAAGCTATTTGAGGGGAAAAACCAGGAGACTTTGAGTTAGTTTTACATCAGGAGATCAGTATTTTATTGACAGTAACTGTGAATAGAGAGTGCTGTAGCGAATTATAAATCTAAACCTATTGAAAAATGCAAGGCAGGACATGCCCAAGGACACTTATTGCTCACAACCCACTGGTACTCATGAGTGAGCATCACTGAGTTAAGGCAGCACTGTGGTAGCTGGCAGCACAAGCACTGACTAATGTTAAATGAAGTTGCACAGTATGGCATGACTATGGGAAGCATCTGAAAGTATATGTACACCCCAGGATGCTGTAGCTTTTCTTTTATTTAGCTCCTGCAAAGTGGAATACTAATAAAAATCATAGCTCTGTTAAGAAAGTGGTCCATGTACCAGCATCTCTTAGTGTGATCAGAAACTCTCAGTAGTTACTGATTCTTAAAACATTGCCCTTTGGGTGTTAGTTCTTCACCATTCTACCTCATCTACATTCCTGCCTTTTCTCACCATATTTCTTCCTTCTCTTTCCTGACTTTAGTCTTGAAAAAAACCTCTGTATGTTGAGCTTTCCCTATTCAGGTTTCACGGTTGCAAGTGCTATTTCCTGCCTCTGCACTTGAACAGCTGTTTCTCTGATCTCATCACGGTGTTTTTAACAACTGCTCTTACCCAGCTTACCTCCCAGCTGCTACAAACCTTCCGTATCCCGTTGGGTCACATTCTATTCTGTCTGCCTTCTGGTTTTACCAGAACTTCCTGCTGTTATAGTTATCACTGACAACCATCCCTATAAACCAACAAAAGCTCACTATAATGGTGTTATTGATAAGAAAGTAGATACTAGAACTAAGGAAAAGTTAGAACAAAGTAATTCAGAAGCTTCGCTAAAAAAAATCAAAAACCACGAAATTATTTTAATGTACTTTAAAAATTTACTAAAATGACTTGAATTATTAATGTAAGGCTTTAAGTACTTTAGTCTTGCATGTAATGAATTCTCCTGCTAAAAGTCAGCTAGGCAGTAGCTTTTTTTCTGCCTCCAAAAACCTTCAGATCAATAAATGAAGTAAATACATAGGAATTCTGAATAGCTCCTCCAATTCTCACCAAAATGTAGTGTACAAGTACATGCGACATCAAAAGATACTCTTAGAGATGAAGTGTCTTGGCGTGCTTAAAAAATAGATCTTAAAAATTCTGAGATAATTCTTTCAGTATTCTAAGTGATAAAATGGAGTGGATGCATTATAGATGAACCTGGGATACTGCTCAGCCACAGCACGGCTGTGCCTTCCTGTTGTTCCACTATCTGAAAAGGTGGAGGTGACAGGGCTCTCTGCCTCAGTGAAGAGAATTTAACCTTGGTATTTGGCTGTGAAAGTCAGAGCTGCCAATGAAAGCAGTGTACAAAATAAATACATAGATAGGTAAGCTAGCCAATACTTCTGAATATCATATTTATATACAGGTCGTGTGCTGCTTTCTTCTCTGTTTTAATATAACTTTGAGAGACACTTTGGTTATGTTTAAGTTTTTTCCCTGAAGGTTCAGCCAGCTGAACATGTGATCGGCAGTGCTGGGTTCGCATTTCAGAGGACAAAACCCCACAACTAAACCAAACAAAAAATCCCAACAACCCATGACTATCTGGCCAAAGATTTGTTGTAGTTTCTTCCTCCCTATCCAGATCCAGAGCTAAACATCATGACTAATCATAATTTTTATTGACAGATTGCTAGCAGAGACTAGTCTTGAACTGAATTTTAAATCATACTATCCATAAAGCATAGAAACATGTCTTTTCTGGCTAAGGCTCTCTTCTGCAAGTTACTTGCCCAGGTAACAGTGGGGAGCACCTGGTTCCTTTAGTTTTGTGCAAGGGAAGCAGACAGCATGTGGTCACTTCAAATATTTGCTTATCTTCCTTCCTCAAATGCTACTGTGCTTCTCCAGGCAGGGCAATTCCCCTGCCCCTCTGTGTCCTGCATGGTCTGCTAAGCAAAGCTGGCAAAGCAAGGTGCAAGAGTGTACTGCTTCAAAATAATCTTTTTTTTTTTTAATCCTTCCTTTTTTTCCTTCTTTTAAATTCTGCTGGAAAATAACAAGTTCCAGCATCTTGGAAAAAAGACAAAATACACAGCTGTGTAATAATGAAGCCTATGAGGCCCTTTGATTGAGATAAATAGAGCAAGTCACACCTGTCAAAGCTTGTTGCCTAAGCTCATTGTAGAGAAGTGACAGGTGTTTGGTGGAGTGTTTTTGTCCTTTTAAATTACTTTTTTGTGTTTTTTTTTTTCTTTTTAATGAAAGAGCAGATTTGTGGTGAAAGAAATGAATTCTGTGGAAATTCTACAGCTGTGGAATTACAGAGTATTACTGGTACATTGTCACTGACCATGTACAAGGGAAAGATGTAGTTTTATTTCAGGGTTTTGAATGATGACTGAACACCAGTTACATTATTCATTGTGGAAGCAGCTTATCTGTGATATAAACCTGGGGAATTTAGGTTGCATGAAAGATCTGACTATGTTTCAAGGAAAAGCTGATGCTAAATCTGAGGGAAGGCTGGGAATGTATGTTGGATTCAGTTGCGTGACATAAACCCTTGGTTTTGCAGTTAGGTTTAAATTTGAATCGAACTGAGTTTTTCTAATGTACATTACATTTTCTCTTTATGTCACTGCTGAATTTGTGTGTTGTTAGTAGTATAAATAAAGAAACTTTAGGGTCAGTCTTTACCCAAATGCTTCAAGATCTTAGAACAATCTGCATGTTATAATAAATACAAGAGTATTATTTTTACAGATGTTTTAATCTAATTTTTAAGTGATAAATTAGCTGACTGAATTACTTGCAATTCCCTATGAAACAAGTGCTGTAATTTTAAGGAGTTGTCACATATTCTCCATGCTAAATAAAGTATATGATTCCTGGATTTAACAGCAATTTTTTTTAACTATTGAAATAATAGGTAAAAATTGTATTTTATGCTTTATCCATGTAGTATTGCACTGGAGCACTTAGTAAAGATAGAAATTAATTAAGCACTTTGAAAGTGTTTTCTGAAAATAACTTTTTTTTTCCTATCCCCCACTTGACAACTGAAGAATCACAGACTATTGTGAGCTGGAAGGGACCCACAAGAATCAGAGTCCAACTCTTGAGTCAATGACCCACACAGGGGATTGAACCCATGACCTTGGCATTATTACAACCAAGTTTTAACCGAGTGCTTGAGTTTGTTTATTTTTATCCATGAATTGTATATAAAATACTGTTTTACTTGTGTTGTTCGATGGGGTTGTTTCCCCCTTTTGTTTCTTTGCATATACCAAGAATTTAGGGCTGAGGCAGGAAGCCATTCAGCCTTGTTTACTCTCCAGTGTTAGGCTTAGAGCTACCAGACTCTTTGTATCAAACCTGTCTTATAAATTCAAATGTGTTTTGGAAATAGAGCTTTCCTAATCAGACAGATTTCTTAATAGCTTTCATTCGTTAGGCAATTGCAGCAAAAAAAAATAAAGGTATTTTTAAATGCCATCTAAATAAAATTTTACAGGAATATGATTTTTATTTAAAGAATTATTAACTTCTGAGGGCAGCCTAACCAAGCATCCTTTTTCTGGCACCCTTTGTAGATGCTCTATGTGAACATGTAACAAACAGCTCTTCTGTCTCTTGTGACTATCTTTTTAAAGTTTCTTTTGAAGTATTTTAATTGCTAAGACCACCCCTTTGTAGATGATACCTCCTTTCCAATCAACTTGCATAATTAGTGTACATCAGGACAGGAAAAATGTTTTTATAATGATATAAACAAACATGAGTGTTTGTGAAAGATCTCTCTCTGGACTGCTTGCTTCCTGCTCCTCCGGTATTCTCTGGTGTCTGAAGTTAAGTGCAGCTTCAGGAAAATATCTCAATGGATAAGTAACTATAAAGTATTCATAGATTATCTAAAAAGAAAGTGTAAGTCCAGTAATAGTCTAAGGATTTTTTTTTAATATTGTTATTAGTTTTTAAATTACATAATCTTGCAAAAGAGAGACTTTTCTATTATGGAGTTTGAGAAATGAAAACTTAATCATACAGGGTTTTTTGTATAAAAATTATAATGATTTCTCTTGCAAAGTGAAGTTCTAATAATTGAAATGAATTTTTAATTCTGTTTCAGCAATGTGTGTATGTGTATGAATGATATGATTTTTGGTTATATAAAGTTTTTAAAGGATTTTCATTTGTAAATATAGGTTAGCTAATGTGCAGTTAATTAGGCAAAGCTATGTATGAATAAAACAAAAGAGCTATTATTTATTCTCAATTATGTAAATACATTTCTATGAGTTATGTTGGCTCTGAATTTGCACTATTGTGCTTCCTTGCCAGGGTAGGTTTTCAGTGAACATCAGCATCTGCATGTAGTGAATTGAGTGCCTTGCACATATTTGCTTTTGTTTGCCAGTTCCTAGCAAATAAAACCCTTCTTGTAGAGTAAGAATAAACCAAATTTTCCTGATAGTTGGAATGAAAACCAGGTTTTGAATAGCTGCTTTGGGAGGGGGATAAAGGGATTCCACTTTCTGTTGTCTGACCTAACCCTACCAGCATTGACGAAGAACAATTGCAGTGCTAGACTGCACTCTTTGGCATAGCCAGTGCTGCCCTATCTGTTGTGGATTAAGCATCTTAATCTCAGCAAACATGAAAAATTTAGTGTCATTACAAAAACATATTTTGAAGATGTAACGTGATGAAAAGTTTTATGTGGGTGACTTGAGGTACTGAAGAGTATGTAAATCAAATCAGGAGACTTGTACTCCATCTTTGTTTATGACTTATCTTGAGCATTAATTACTAAGAAATCTTAAATGTCATTCCCCACGTTAATTTTGAGAAGCCAATTCTATGTTACAAAATCTAATCACTATCAGATTTGAAGTATCAATATAAAACAAGACACTGTGGCTACAAAAACTTGCCCACATCCCATGCTTTCCTTTAGCTAAGCACAAACAGCCAAAATATTCCACGAGGCTCAGCACACATCTCGCTCACCAGGAGTAACTGTGTGTTACAAACTCTCCACACACTCTCATTGCGTTGTGCTTGCTTCTCAGTGTCTAAATGTTGATTTTGTTACACAGGAATATGTGCCTCCTGCCCTGGCTTAGGACAGTTTGCTTTTTCTTTCCTATCATTTATACATTCAACTTGCTACCACAGATGTGAAAATGAAGAAGGATGCACTATTTTCCACAGTTTATGCAAGCTTTTAAATAATTCACAAATTCTTTATATGGCTGATTTTACTGCATCTTTTTAAGCGACGTGAAGATTTTATGGGCCTGAGTCCTTTCTGAAGATTTCAGTGGCCTTCAAGGTGAAAACAGAATTTGAAGGACTCTTAACAGAGGTTTCACTGCAGTATTGTTTTATTTATTTGCTACCTTTATTATGGTTATCCGTAATTTTTGACTGGACCACATACTGCTTTAGTGTGTTGATCCTTGGAGAGACAGAGTGAGAGGCAAGAAGGGCCTCTTTGAAAGGGCATTGTAAAATAAATTTGGCCTCTTGGATGCACAATCTCTCACAAAAGTGGATTCTGTACAAAACATGCCAATTTTTGAGTTGTAAACCCAACTTACCTGGGAATGTGATTGCACAGATAAAATAAGCATCAAAATCACTGGAATTTACACTCCTAGAATTCAGTGGCTTTTAATGAGAAAGGTTTTAAGTCTACCTTTTTCACCCCAAGGTTTCTCAGTTTTAACTCATGTTCCACCTTTATCTCAGAGCTTTTTTTTTCTATGCTGGGTATGCTGTAGTGGCTTACCTTTTATCTTCTTCTTTGAGAAAGGCTTCCATAACTTACATACCTTTATTTTCCCCCTTTTTTGCCCAAGCTTCTCCTGCATTTGAGCCACTGCTCCAATCTTATTTTTCACTCAGGTCAGTGGCTGGACTGGAACAACACCATGATTTCCCAGAAGCCTTGTCTGTAACTCTGCTGATAACACTGATACTTCTGGTCATGCAGTTTTTCCCTCAGAGGCAGGGAGGAAATGCCTGGGCACTGCTTGCTTAGAGGGCTGGTTCTCAGTGCTAATAAATTACCATCCTATTAATATTGTCATCAGGTCCTAAATTAATTCCGACAATTCTGCTGAAAGAGTAAACCATTTAATGGTTCAAGAAGCACCTGTGTTTCCCTTGGGAAAGTGACCACAGTGATGTTCTTTTCCTTTAGGTGGCAGCATATGACTTCACTCTTCCAGTTACTACTCCTCATGCTGACGCCCCAGTTGCAACTGTGGTTGTATCTGCGAGTAAGTTCCTTGCTTCTAAGGCACCTGCGGTGAGGCTCCCTGCACCTCTTCCATGCTGTAGAATCAGAGCAGTTGGTAGGTAAACTAGGGGCTTAAAGAGCTGGTGGATACACATATTTATAGTAATATTTTTGCTTGTATTCTAATTGCAGAGAATTTCTACTTAATTGGATTTCAGTGGATAATTGTGTAATTTGTACCTTTCTTGGAAACCTGCAAAATTTTCCAGTTTAGATTTGTATTTTTGAATCCATGTAGAGCTGAACTTTCTATGCATAATTAACGACATGCTGAGAAAGTATTTTTATATAGCCATTTGCCCTATATGAAAATTAGTTTACCGAACCTCATTTTTGTGTCTACTCATTTGTTAGCATTCCTACACCTCATCATGCAAATCTCAATATTTACTGCAGTTCTGAAAAGTGTAGAAAAGTAGTATATCTGTCACACTATTTTTTTCAATCTTATCCTGTCAAACTAGGGCCTCCAGCTCTATTTAAAACTCCTTTAAAATGCTTCTGAATGGCCCTGATCCCATCTGTCCTGTCAGAGGTTGTTAATGGCCAAAGTTATGGGCCATTTGCCTGTGGCAAGAGATTGATATCTCAAATGACTCTTCTCTGCTTTTCTTAGAAATAATTTGTGGTTCTCTTTAGTCTCCTGACTGATTCTTGCAGTCATGTAGACGTATAAATTGTGAATATTTGAATACATTGCCTTTCCTCATCTTAGTTTCAATATATGTTTAACTGTTTATTTGAGATGAGATTTAAGTACTGAATATCTTCCAGGAATGATGTTTGTGTAATGTTTAAACCTCTTGGGAGCACTGAAGAAGGCTTGGCCAACTAAATGTATAATGTATAAAAGCAATACTAATTTATTAGGTTTTATCTATATTTATGTTCTTTTTTCCCTTGTTTTTCTCTGAAGGGCTTTAAGTCTTACTTTTGAGATCTTTTAAAGTATCAAAGAAATCTGAGAGATCTGCCCTAATCCTGTCATAGAAGTAAATTTATATTAAGTGTTTCTAAATATGTTTTAGTTTAAGGACATGTAGAATAAGGGTGAATGTACATATGTATATAATATTTCTAGGAAGTATTCTTGAAGTAAAATATGAATCAAAGTGACAAATTTCTAGTGCAGAAGTGATTTATGTAATATGAAAAAAAGAACATTTTTGTGTAATTTTCTCTTTGTGGAATGATGAATAGATAAAATCACTTCGTCTCATGAATAACTGACAATCTTATATAAATTTTATCACAGATTTGCACTGCTACATAGAATTTCTTCAATGTGCCAGCATGGACCAATAACAAGTAGTAACAGTGTAAAAGTGAACATGAAATACTTTCAATTCTAAGAAATAGTTGAAAAAATGAAGTGTGACTTCTGTTTAAATTTGAGTCTTGGAATTACATTCTTACTACGAATTTTGATGGTCTGGGAGGAGGGAGAGAAGTCTAAATAAATATCTTAGTCACTCAGTATTTGAGATAAGCATTCAGGTGCAGGAAACTAGCTTATCTATTTTTACTGTTAAAAAAGAACTTGATAATTTGATTACATTCTGGCAACTTTAAAATTACATCTGGTACTGATGCATTTCAGATTTCCACTTTAAAAGCTAAAGCTGGGTAAGGTGTGTCTTGTGAGTCCTAAGGTTTGATTTGACAAATTGGCCTAATTCTTACTGCTGGATGTTCTATGCCACATTTTTTCTGGTCCTTCAATTTTTTCCCCCGTGACAGTTTTTGTAGTTGACCAGGATTCAGAAGGCACAGGACAGTGTGCCTGACACTTAAATCAATATCTTATATCTGATGTTTGACCTCAGGATTGTTCAGCCCAGTCTTCTAAATTCTGTGTAGTCAATATATTTTCAGTCCATCATGAATTTTTTTTTTGGATTTTTTTTAAGAACAAAGCTTGTAGACTGTTTTCAGTGTCTGGGAAGAAGAGTAGGTCTCTTATTACTTAAATACTTGTAAGAGTTTTCCCTTGGAGACTGCTTATGAGTATGTAAGAAGGCACTGAAAGAGAAAAAAACTCAAACCAGGGCAAAAAACTAAACTGGAAAAGACACAAGGCTAGCCTCTGCCTGACAGAAAGAAAAAGGTATTATCAATGTAATGGTCTCCTGTGAGCTGACATATGTTTTAGTAATCCATATCATGATTTTCTTTTGTGTTGTGTAGATAACCTCCTTTCCCTCACAGTGTTTCGGTTGTGCTGTGTTCTTGTGCAAGCAGTTTTGGTGAGAGTTGAGCACTTGGCCAGTGGCATAGTTGGATATTGCTGGAAGCATTCCGGCAGATTATTTTCCTGCTTGGAAACAGTATTACTTTATAGAGTTTATATGCCTGTGCTTCAGAGAAATACAGATTGTATTGTTGTTCACATAATGTGATATATGCAATTAGGAAATCCCTTGGGCTTTTTAGGAGGTGAAGAGAATTGATCAACACTGGGCAGAGATAAAACTTGCAGATTTTAATAGAATCATAACATCATAGAATCATGGAATTGATTGGGTTGGAAAAGACCTCCAAGATCATCAAGTCCAACCCTTGGTCCAACTCCAGTCCCTTTACCAGATCATGGCACTCAGTGCTACGTCCAATCTCACTTTAAAAACCTCCAGGGATGGAGAATCCCCCCCCTCTCTGGGCAAGCCAGTCCAATGCCTGATTACTCTCTCTGGAAAGAATTTTTTTCTGATCTCCAACTTAAATTTCCCCTGGCAGAGCTTGAGCCCGTGCCCCCTTGTCCTATTGCTGAGTGCCTGGGAGAAGAGACCAACCCCTGCCTGGCTAGAACTTCCCTTCAGGTAGTTCTAGACAGTGCTGAGGTCACCTCTGAGCCTCCTCTTCTCCAGGCTAAACACCCCCAGCTCCCTCAGCCTCTCCCCACAGGAATTGTGCTCCAGTCCCTTCACCAGCCTTGTTGCTCTTTGGACCCGCTCCAGCATCTCAGTATCTTTTCTCAACTGAGGGGCCCAGAACTGAACACAACACTCAAAGTGTGGCCTCACCAACACAGAGAACAGGGGAAGGATAAATAAAAAGATACTGCATCCTTGCGAGGTTCATTTCCAGTGTTGTTTCCAAGAAGCAAAAGGAGGTATTTTCTGATGATTATCATAAGAAATGCAAATGCATTCATCTGCAGTAGGAAGCTCTTGTGGCTTTCTTTATATGAAGGAGAGATGCTCTAAGTCTGGTAGATACAAAATTTCAGTCATTTTAATGGGACTAAGAAGTCATAATAAGACAAAGTTATATTGGAGTAATTATATATATAGTATAGGAGCAACAAATAGAGAAAAAAGGAAGAAACTTTTGTGCTAAACATGTGCAGAAACAGTGATTTTATGAAGGGACTTGGAGGAAAAATTTGTCAAAAAATGCTGTATGAATCTACATCTTAAATGTGTATGAATGTACATCTTAAATTATTTTTTCCAACAGCACTTGAATCACTGTTGGAGTTCTCCTCAATGGAACTTGAATTTGAACAACATTCAAGCAACATGAATTTCGGTATTGCTGATGAGAGTCTGAATCCTCAGGTTGTAGTTATTTTTGGCTATGGCTTTTTATTAACCAAAAATTAATTGGAAAAAAATACATATTTGGAACTAAAAATTCAGTCATGTTCCAAATATATGGTATTGTAAGTATTTGAAAGTTTTCCCATTGTAATTTTGTTCAGTTTCTATGTTTGCATTTAATTATCATAAGTTTTTCAAAACTCAAAACTGGGCTTGTCCTGGCTCTGATGAGAAGTGTGAGCACCATGAGAAGTTCACCATTAATTGTGTATGAAGTAGCCTAGTATGGAAGATTTTCTTCCTTTGTTTTTAATAGTAAACTAGACAGTGATGGTGCCAGAATGCAATTGATGTGTCATGAAATTGCTGTCCCAGTACATTTTATCGTACTGATCAGTGCAAACTGGCACTCTCCCCAAAAATTCCTGATTATGACTGATAGGGCTTAATAGGGGAAAAACCCCACTAAATAGGATATTTGGAACACAGAGAATTTGTATGAATGCAAAACATACCATAAGCCTGAGGGCTTTGGTTGGACATCATAAAAAAATAATTTTGGCAATGATGGAAACACTTGAAGTGCTTTTTCAAGTGCCTTCAGAAAACAGTGATAAGACAAAGTCAAGGCACTTTCCTAGCCAGGGATGTTTAAGGAGCTGAAAAGTAATTCTGAGATAAAGAATTTTTTTTAAAAAAATTTTCACTGTTGTTTTACTGAATTGGAAGAATGGTTTGTGAAAGTGTATTCTGAACTTCTTCATTTTTCAAAATCTCCACCTGTAAGTCTAAAAGCGAGCCATGAGTTTAGTGCTTTCAGTACTTCATTTGAATCAGGAAAAAGTCCTCAACTGTGGCTAAGCATCACCACTGTAATGCTTTGATCTGTTTACCTCCCATAAATGAGGTTTTTGCAGTCTGGAAGGAAAGTATTGCTCTTTATGAATGTGATGAGTGACTGGAAAGCATCTAGTCTGTGCAGAGAGGCATACTCATCTTTGCACCTTACAGATGCATTAAACTGGCTTCTTCATTGCTTTCCAGTGCTCTCTTGCTTTCTTTCTGATGTGTTTGTACAAGGAAGGCTTGGGATAGAATGTGAATAGTATCATGGTGTCTGCTGTTTTCCCTCTGTCAACCTGTACTCCTTTTCTGTAAATATTTACAGGACCTTGACCTGAAGAATATCTCAATGCAGCCATTGACATGGAAATTAAATTTTGATGATGCAGACAAAAATACAAAAGATGGTATTTTCAAATTTAGTCTGCAGACCGGATCTCTTATTCCAGGAGAAAAAATCAGTATTTCTGTGTCATTCTGCCCTCGTAAGTAATTTTATGAATTATTCTACAATTTTGTCTATGTACCATTTTCATAGGTATGTTTAAATGAGTTTTTACGATGAATTCAATATTAATACTTGTTTTGATTAACTTAAGGTTTGTTATGGTTCTGCGAAAATAAGACAGCTGCAGACCTAACAAAAAGCATGGAATAACTTTTTTCGAAATCTCATTGTTTGAAAAGTCTGGTTCGCACAGATAAAACATCAGGTTTTGCACATCTAATGCATCAAAGGCTGGAGGAACTGTTTCATTTTCAGTACTGCTCCTTCACATGCATTTAGCTTGACAGACTTGGGTACTAAAGCTTTCCAAGGGTACTTGGAATGTATGTGGAATTTTTGATAAATAGCCATAATTTAGATAAGAATGGAAATTTCTTGTTCTTGCCTCAATGAGATATAAAATCACTTAGCTGTGATATTTTTGGAGTAGTCTGCTCAGGCAATGAGTCCCTAAGTAAAAATGTGCAAAATAGATTTCCATCAAAACTTAGGAGCATGCAGGAAGTTGGTAATCAGCCACATACACAAGAAGGGGAATAACAGAATAGGAATAGTAGGATTCTACCTTATTCACAGTCACATGTTTTAGGGTAGAGAGTAATATACAAGATTCACAGAATATAACACTGTATTTGAGCTGATAAAGCCCATCACCATATGCAGCTGATGCCTACAGAACTCAGTCATTTTGACACTTTCAGTGGCCTACTTTTGGGGCCCCAGCATTCTCAAGGGGAAGAAAAGTTGTTTTGTTGGTTGGATCTCATCCTGAGTCAGCAAGTGAGCATCCCTGTCATAAAGAAAGATGCTGCTGCTACTCTTTATTATAGTATTGAAATGTCTAACCTGAGCTGTGTACAGTTTAATATACCTATATTTTTCTTTGTTTATGAGTCTTGTGATGGTTCTGTATGACAAATTGAGAAGCCTGTTAAATGTTGCTCTGTAAACACTGTGAATATGCAAGAGCAGTATTTAATTCCACACATTGCTTGGAGATGCTTCTGTGTTGGAACTGTGAAGCAGAGCACAGCATACAAATAATAGCCAATATTTTTAATTACTGAATAAACTGGATGTGTAAATTCAGATGTGTGTATACATAAATATGACTGATAGATTATTGTAATTTGAAGTTTTCTGTATTTTTGTTGCGTTCCCATATCTTTTGTTTACAGAAAACCATAAATAACTGTAAAAATCCATTACCCTTAATTCAATGTTCTGAGTGTTTTTCCCATGATTTATAGCCTACTTATGCTATAACTTCAATGAATATCATTGCTCTTTCTTGTAAGAGAATATTAGGTACATCAAAACCCACATGGGAGACTTAGTTAATGAATATAGTGTGCTAATCACCTTCGTAGGATTGTGCTGTAAAATTGTAGTATGTGGGGGTGAACAAACCTTAAAATGAACTTTGAAAGTGCCTTAATTGGTTTAAATATGCTGCAGCATTTATAATACAGTACAAAGTCCTACGGTAAGCTTCAATGTTTAATTAAATGCAAGAATTTATATAATGCATGGTGAGATGATAGTACCTGTTAAAAGTATACTAAAACTAGGGATTCTCAAGAACTGAAAGCATGTTAATATGGTCCTCTTCTGTTCTATATTATAATGCATTAAAAGTATGTAAAAATTTTCACTATAATATCTTTTTATAATATGAAAAAAATTACCTACAGTACAGCAAGTTACAATAAATTTGTGCTCTGGGATCCCTTATGGAAATAGTCACAAATGCACCTGTGAGTTACCAGGAAATATAATCTGTTTATTATTACCAAAGAATGTTCATAAAGCGTAGTCCCAGGATAGCAAGCTAGGGAATTAGAGACTGTGAAACTGGTTGAGCATTCTAGTGCAAATTATACTGAGAATGAAGCACCTAATGAATATATGCACATAAGTACTTCAGAAAGTTGTGTTCCTTTCTTTAGAGTTTTTTCTAAGCTAAGGCAGTGAATGCTTATTTCCTGTCATAGATATATCTAGAAAAGACAAAGAGGACATTTCCCATATAATTCTACAGATTTTGTTAGCCCTTGGCAGATTTAGATTGGCAAATTTATAACTACCATCAAATCTTCCTCAGGACAATTTTCATATCCAATGGACTGGTTGTTTGTCCTACAGAAATCAGTGGTGGTATATCAGAATGGTAACAGCAGCACAGGCTTTGACAGTGCTCATGAAATGTGAGAGTAGTAGAATAAGTTCATTACTTCAGCTGTTAGTTCAGGACATAATTGTTAATTTCAAAGTAATTTATTTAGCATGAAATATCTTGAAAACTTTGGCCCTATGCATTCTAAACTAATCAAGAAATCTTAATGAAATAATTATCCTTTTTGTATGTGTCTTTGTGTCTGTTTAAAATGATTATGGTATCACCATGTCCTGGTGTTTCGGACATAAGCAATGATTTATGGGTTTATGTACTTGTGAGGGACTGAAACATTGGTAGTTAATGACTCAAACAATTTTCCAGTTGCAAAAGCAGCAGGTGCTTTGCTGAGACCAGGTTTGCACCCCCAACTGAAGGGGAGGAGCAGCAGTTTTTATGTGTGATGGCAAAAACTCTGATCCACATAAGACAGAGACACTGAAGGATGACTATGACAAACTGACCTTTGTTTGGCAACAAGCTGGGGTTTGAGCCAAATGAGGGAGAAAGACCAGTAATCCTGAGGGGGGATAATGTTTTTTATCATGCCTATGCTCTCCCTTACATGACTGTCTCAGTCATAAAACTCCCCCCAGGGAAGATCCGCAACATTCATGTTTAGTCCTCTGAGTGGGTGTAACAGGCTCAGCTGTTCTGATGTGAGAGGCAGTTGTCATGTCTTAGAAGTGTCATAAACCATCAAAGACACCAGGGCTGCACCCAGACTTATTTCTGGGGCCTTCCACCAGAGGACTGTGCATGATCCACAGTGTTGCAACAGAGTGTAAAACTATCCTACCAGGGGAGGTACCTGGACATTCCCACCTGAACCTGTATTAACCCACTGGACTTTGTGTTTTGTGGGCTTCCCCCAGCCCTGATGGATCAAGACTGTGACCATCACTTCATTTTCTTGGTTTTGTATGTAAACAGTGACAACTCTTTCTCATGGTGTGAAATTAATTATCTGAGCTAATCTCAGAAGAGCTTGTCATCTGTATTTTGTTTGCAGCAATGCATGTGCTCATACAGACACATAAAATACAAAAAATTTTTGGGCTACCTTTTACCCTTGATTATTAGGTGAGAATTTTTCAATACTGATCTGATAAAGAGGAAACAAAGGCAAAATTTTTTTTTGTCAAAAATGAAAAGATTAAACTTTGGTTGTCTTACATGCAGATTTGTTTCTAAATACAAGAGTTGTTCACTAGCTGGCCCTCAAAATTGCTTGTGTTGCTGGCTCTTCAGCAGGTGGGAATAACTCATAATTTGGTAAATGGCACTGCATGGTTTGGAACACCGTTTTGATAGTGTAATGGTTGTGGAAGGAAGCACCTTGCTCACTCTATCAGTGAAAGAAAATGTGCTTTTCCACCCTGGAGAAACTGCCCTTTAGCAGCTGGGAAGATGGCATGAGAAGGGCAGAACACAAGGAAATCTTTATTTCACTATTGTCATGCCCTGTAGAGAACACCTGGAGAAGGATATTTGGTCATCACATCACTTTTTTTTTTTGGTGAACTTGGCAGTGTAATGTTTGCAGTTGGACTTGATGACCTTTGAAGGTCTTTTCCAGCCTAAATGTTTCTATGAAACAGGAGATGCTCTTAGTGGAGGGTAGAACTGGTCCTGCTGGCTTGCGAGGCTGACTTGGCAACACTTTAGGTTTTTGGGGTCATCTGTGTAAATGTAGTCATTGACTTATTAAAAGGCACCAACTTTTCCTTGTTTTGGCAGTTAGATGTTTCTGATAGCTATTCCTTTATAAAATAAGCATTCTCTTTCTCAGTTATTAAATTTATAGTTTGGCTGCAATTCTTAAAATTCTGCTAAGTCTTGTATTGATATTATATATAATGGAGTATTAGTGCAATAAATTAAGAACTCAGACTAAGAAAAATTTCTGACAATTTAAAAAAGATGTGGATTTCTGGTTTTCTATAGTCAAATGTTCTAAGATTTCTTAATAAATATTCTTCTGCTACAATAATTATTTTATATTACAGTATGCTTTGTGAAAGAAAGTAGTACTGATATTTTTGGTTTTTTTTAATAACAAACAAAATATCAACCCCAAACCTCTTACTATACTCTTTTAGTTGCATGTATTTACGTTAATATAATTGGGTTTTTTTGAACGTTTTGAACAGCTTATCCTGGGACATATACTTCTGAAATATCAGTGTATGTAAATGATAATCCATCACCATACAAGATAACATTGTCTAGCACTGTGAAGTCACCAAAACTAAATTTTGACCCTCCCTTTTTAATGCTGATGCCAGTGCCTCTGGATGTGGAAACTGAAACAGACCTCAGTATCATTCCACAAGGTTATTTAAGGTAAAAATCTAAATGTAGACTTATTACATAACTCCTGAATAACTCTTATTTTCTTCTCTTCTGAAAAAGTGAATTAATTTTTCTTTGTGACTGCTATTATTAATTTTCTACCCAGCAGAAGAATCTGCATATTTAAGAAATAATTAATGTAATTAATATTCCTGTATATCCAACAAGCCCATGTTTTCTCTTTAAACATTGCTGCAATGAAGTGACTGTCTCCCGATATATTCACTCTATGAGTTTATATAAGAAATACAAAATTACTATGAATAACACAAAAATTAAGAGCGGAGTCCTACCAGGACTTTTTTGTAAAGTTTAGCCAGATTCTAAGTTCATAGTCTCATTTATTTTTTCACGTTGTGATAAGATAAAATCTTTCTATCGTTTTATTTTCTCTACTGCCCAGATTATAAGGCCTGTTTTGAAATCCAGCTGTTTCAGCAGTTGGTGGGGTTGTGGTTTTCTGGTTTTACTTTTTTTCCTTCCCTATTTTCTTTCCTTCTCTTCTTCATAAGCAAGGGATAGAAAAGGACAGCATAAGTGTTTTAATCCTGCCACTTTTTACAATAAACATTTCATATGTTTGTTATTTTTCTGTAGATCAACTTTATCCTGTTACTTGAATTTATAAGAGAGCCTTTTTAGAATCTTCTTATTATGTAGCATAACCCAGTATCACAACTATTCCAATTTTTAGGATACAATTTTTCTGGTTTTAATTAATAAAGAGCAGTAATATTAGTTTGTTTTGCTCATGTAGGTATCATTTCAATACCAGAAGAATTGGAGCAAAGCTTTTCCATTGTCATAAATTAAAGAAATTAATTTTACCTTCAAATTATTATTGTCGTATCTTGTCTGAGTAGTACTCTTTTATCAAGTGATTTGTCTGTTGTAAGTAACTCAGTGGTTGGAAGTGAAAGGATTCCATATGGGCCTGGACTGATTGCCAAGCTTAATTCAGAGCTGAAACCTACAGTCACATAATCTGGGGAAAGCATCTTAAGTATCTTCATGAATTTCTCCTTAACTTTAACTTATTGTGCAATAATGCAGTTTAATGAATAGTAATGAAAGTTTTAAGAGTTGGAAACCTATTTATGCCTTTTGTAGCATGACAGAAATTGCTTTTCATGTGGACACTCAGCTATTGCGGGTCAGACTAAACTGTTCAGATGCATATGAAGAAAACAAACTAGCATCTAAATACTGAAGGAATTTTAAGTCTTTAATTAGTTTAATTTGACTTGTACTTCTGAACTAAAGGTATTCTTCTCTATTTAGTTGTGAAAAGTAGTTTTGCGACTGTGTGAATCTGTGAATCAACTTTATTACTGCAACCTGTGAGCACAAACACCATTACTATTAATTTTTAACACAGGCAATCGCAAATTCATGTTGAACTTCCTGAGATTGAACTTGAAGATGAGGACAGGATTTACCCTTTTTCTGTGCAGTTCCCAGAAGGACAAAACATTGTTCTTTCATCAGATGGCAAAAACAATCAACTAATTTGCCATATCAGCTTCATATCGTCTAAGCCTGTGTCGTTTCTAGGGAATATGTGCTTCACTGATGGAGAAGGAAACAGGTAATGTGTGCAATCCAAATTCATCTGGGAGAAGGTTCCAAGCTGACAAAGTTGGATACAAGACACAGAACTCACAATAGCTGGCTAAAGGCATACAAGAATCATTCTGGAAAAAATGAATATGAAACATAATAATTAATTTTTATTTTTTTTTAACTTGATTGCTATTCAAAACTACAAAATTGTCTTGGGTTGAGCTGGCAAAATGCCAACTGCCCAATAACAGAGTCAGCTTCCCTCCCTCCAGCCGAGAAAAGGGAGAAGGGAAAGAACAAAACTTCAAACTAGGTTTATGCTTAAACTAACTATATATATTTATACAGAGAAGAGAAAATTAAAAGAAACTATAATACACACACAAGTTAGAAATAACAAGAAATAACTTCCCACTCCCCAGTAAACACAAATCCCACCATTCTAACTACAAATCACTCCAGAGAACTTCATCTCCAGAGAGACAGACTTAAGCAGAAAGACTAAGAACAAGCATTTTAGTTCCCTAAGATAACATGGTGGTGAGCCAGTGCTCTGGGCCTGGGCCTCCCCGTCCCTCCTGGGACAGCATGGTGCGTCTTCCCAGGACCACAGTTTGAAGCAACTGACCAAGCCACTCCCACACCGGCTCTTACCCTTTGCGATGATGTCAGAATATGGTATGGAATACCATTGGCTAGAAGTCAGCTGTCAGCCAGCTCAGCCCGGCTCAAGCCAGCCCACAGTCTCAGTCTACCCTGAAATTTAAAACCTAAATTTAGGCCCACTTAGCTAAACCCATAACAAAAATTCAGCCTTGGTCTCTAATGTAAAATTCATCTAAATGTCCATCTTAGCATCTTTTTTCAAGGTCTCATTTGTATCTACTGGTTACTTGTGTCTCATTCATCTCTCCCCATGTTGGGATGAGAGGGTGTATGAATGAGGAAGAAAGGTAGGTGCTGTTGTAACAATCCTTCCTGCAGTTACTACTCTCAGGAAAGCAACTATTTTGAGGGCTAAATATCTCCACTCTACAGCTTGGAATGGCCTTTTTTCTAAACATAAATTTTATATTATTTTGCTGCAAGGGTTGTGGACCTTTCAGTTGTTGCTGCTCACATTGGATTAGTGTTTTACATTTTTCTGTGTAGATTGTCAACCAACACAACTATTATTTAATTTAATTCTAAGATTTAATCATTATGTGGGATGTCATTCATAAATGTTTGCTAAAGTTTGCAGTGATTATGAGAAAAGGATTATTTAAGCTTATGATGAGATCTGAAATATGGCTTCTGAGCAGGAACAATATTTAGATTTAACAACTTTTTATATGATGCACTGGCAGCTTTTCAAACCTTGTTATAGAGAAATTAAAGTCTATCCTGTATAATAAACTTTATTCTATATTTGCCATTAAAAGGAAATAAAGGATACAATCCTCAATTTAAAGGCAAACTCAATGTGTTTTTTAAAAAATGATAGCACAAATGAAAGTCATCTAAGTAACTTTAAAGCCATTCCTGCTGGTGAAGGAGAAAAAATTCAGGCTTCAGAATATCAGATCATCTTAAAATTGCTGCTATGTTTTCAGACTTAGTAGTCAGGTATTTGTTAAAGGACAAAACTACTCACAGCAATTTGCCAGTGTGTGTGTGATTTCCTGAGAGGCAGCTGAGTTGTGTGAGGGCTGTGGGAGCAGATGATATAAAACCTGAGCACAACTGGATAAAATAGCACAGCATCCAAAACATCAGTCAGTGTAATAATTGATGTTATTCATATTGACTTTCAGAAGAAATTATTTTTATCATAACCAGAAAGAATTCTTTCCTTCAGTTGGAAAAGTCCAAGTAAGCACCTGATTCTCTAATCCTGAGCATATAGCTATTATTCTAATAAGGTCCATGATAATTAATCCAAACCTGGATAAATCTATCCAGTTTTGTTATGACTGTTAGTATTACTACATGCTGTGATATTCCACTCTGTAGTAATATGTAGCTGCAGTTACTTGTTCTCTGCATATCTACCCTCATTCTTGGGAGCCCAGCCCCATGGGAACCCTGTGCAACGTGCTCAGACTTCAAACCTAATTAGCTAAGCATTTGGGCCATTTGTTTCAGACTGTGTAACTAATGAATTTAATCTGCTTTGTTAATTTGAGTCCTTTAAGAAGACAAGTTTTCAGGGTCGTCTACATCTTTAATAATAAACCAATGAAACCTATAACCTTTTATAGCACTTATAAAAGCTAACTGGTCTTGAACATGTTCCTGGACTGTTTAATAGGCCATGAAATCTCACAGTATCAGTTGCTGTAGATGTATTAATTTGTCAGGTGTTTTATGTTTTCATTTTCAAAGTAGTAATATGTATTTTAAAATGATTTCAACTAAATTTTTGAACTTCAACTTCCATTCTCTGTTCTGGGATCTTATTAAAGTAAGCAAGTTAAAATTTTCATAGGTTGGTAAAATAGCATATCCTACATCTAATGACTTAGATGAGAAGCCTTAACTTCTGAGAAAAACTAATTCCAGGCATATTTCAAAGCAGGAGTATTGACAAGGCAAGTACTCTGGGTAATTTTTTTTTACTTTGCTTTTGCAGTGGTTTGCTTTTCTAAATTTAGGTCTAAAACATCAGTAGGATTGATTTGCATAGCCCATATTTTGTCCTTCTAAATAATAATGATATTTTTTCATTAAAGCGGAGTGATTATTGGGTAGAGGATAGATAGTGTTGAATTTGACTACTTTACAGAAAACATTTGGAAGACGACAGGCAATAATTTTTTATAACAAAGCCATGCTATATGCAACTGCAAACGACAGCAAAGAGATAGATGGTTGTCATTTGTGTAGAAAATTTACTGTATGCACAGCTTCATTAAATGGAACTTAAGAAAGTGCATAATGACTTCCTTAAGTGACTATTTGCAGTTAATTTCTGCTGTTAGTTTAGATCTCTATTCTTTCTCTTTGCTCCTTTGACTACAGAGAAAAATAAGTGCCATTTCCTTGCATAGGACTAATGGGAATACAGAAGTAAAAGACAACATAAAATCCAAGACTATCTTGAACAAGTATTTAATAAATGGGGAGAAACATTTGGCTATGACAGGTATTTCACCAAAAACCACTCTGGGAACATGGCATGTTTATATATTCTCTAATTGCTATTATATCTTTCAGTTTTCTGATTATATGAATAATTTATCAGAAAATAATTTTTTCTGCCATCTTGATTCAAACAACACTTAAATTGTTATTTCAAAAAATAAGTGAAAAACAACAGATACCTGTGGTGTCATGTAATCAAAGAAAATGGGGCTTTGGGCAGCAAAATATCCCAAGATCCCCTCACGTAGTGGGTACATAAATTGATGTGATTGCTGATGACACAATTGCACTGAAGTTCTTGCCTCCCATGCTTTACAGCTCTCTATTTTCTCTTCTTCCTCTGAGGAAACATGAAATTTATGAAGTTATTCATGTTATTCATGGCTGGAACTTCAGGAGGAGAAGGTGTCAGGGAATTTAGCCTCTAATAACAATAGGATACAACAGAGACCCAATCGACTAACCCAGTTATGGATTGGTTCCAGTTGTTTTGATAGTCTGTCAGATCTCAGTGCCTCACAGGGGAAACATTCCCTTTGCTCTTGGGAAACGTGTCTGAACAATGCAGCTCTTTAATAGGCAGTGCTGGCAAATATCAAATGCATGTGTTCTGCTGGCATGCCTTGGAGAACTAGAGCTGTCCATTTCTTTCCATATCATTTACATTTGGAGGGAGCAGGGAGCTTGAAACAGTTGGAATTCTGGATATTTGCATGCTGCTTTGCAACATTTATCTGACCTTGGAATACAGTGGTATTTTGCCTTGGCTAGTTGGGAAGGCTTTTGAAAACCAGGATGGTCCAAACCCATTAATGACTCCTGTTCTTTTCTGTGCTTGTGTCTTTCCACCACTGTGATGGTCCCTGAGACCTGAAGCAGCTGTTAGTCAGGAACTAAGAACTGATGTCTGCCTGCCTTTCTAGAACACTTGGGGTACACTGATACAATGCAAATCACTTGTTTCAGGAAACATCTGAAATGCTCTAGAGCAAGTTAAAAAGGATAAATATGTTTTGATTCAGGTTCTTTTGTCTTTCCACAAACATTCAAACAAGCAAATTAATAGAAGGAAAACCAGAGTTATTTTGAGAGAAGTGAAAGAATTTGTTATATCAGCTTTCTTTTACAGTGTTGCATGGTATTTTTTTTCATCATCACAGTTGGAGTGTTGCTTTTGGTGATCAGCAGGTTTCAAATGTTGGTAAACACAATTTTCAAATATGCATTAGGGAATAGACAAGGAAATAGCAGTGGTAACGATGGTCCATGTAGATAACAATTTTTTTGCTTGCTTTATTAAGCGTTATAAAACCAAATACACTGAATAATTTAACACATTTAGTGATTTCACATTTGTAAGCAATAGAGGTACCTTTCATTCCAATAGAATAACACAGGCTTTTGTATAATTTAGTTAAACTCTGCTGCAAACTCAAAATAAATATGTTGCAAAGTCTTCTAGTTTTGTAAAGCCATTTCATTAATGATGTTAGAAATAGAGGTAAGTGGTACAAGATGATTTCAAGCACATGAAGAATGTAAATGTCTTTCTAATCTATTTTACATATTTGTACGAAAATGTTCATGCTTTTCTGTCTGGTGCCCTGTATCTCAGGGCCTGAAATATGCGTGATAAATACTTACCTCTAGCACCTTTGCTTTTCTTCCATACATCCTTATGAATAGAGTGTCATCATTTGAAACTTGGATGAATTTCTTAGCTTCTGACTCATTCTTCTTGAATTTTTCTTTCATATTGCACTTCTGGGAAAATATTGTATTAAAATATTTAATGATGTTGAGTAGGCAAGTTGCCAGTAAGTGAGTCAATATTCATTATAACAGAATGGCTGAGGTTGGAAAGAGCTTCCAGAGATCATCTAGTCCCCTCTTCAAAGAATCAACTCTGTTCAGCTGGTGTTGGAGTATCTTCAAAGATGGAGACTCCATAACTTTCTCTGGGCAGACTTGTCTGGTGTTTAGCCACTCTCACGTTTTGGTGGTTTTTTTTGTTTTTGTTTTTTTTTTCAGTGACTAGATAGACTTTCCTGTACTTCAGTTTGTAACCATTGCCTTTTGTGGTCTCACTGAGCATCACTGAGAAGAATTGGCTCCATCTTTCTTCCCCCCTCCCATCAGATATTGGTACACGCAGACAAGGTCCCCCTTAGACTTCTTTCCTCCTGTCTGAACATTCACAACTCTCAGAATCTCCCCATATAGCAATTTCTTCAGGTCCTTCTTCACAGAAGTTAAATCTTTACAATCAGTATCACCTGCAGAATCAGTTGTTGACTTGCAGGTCCTATCCACTCATCCTCAATGTTTGCATTGGCTGGGAGTATTCATCTCCCTTACTGTGACAGCACAGCAGGCAGCGAGGCATGTCCTTGTGGGACTGAGCAGCATGGAGTAGGGAGGAGCTTCTCTTGCAGCCGCACCACGAGCTCTGAGGGATTTCTTTCTTCATGGATGTTCTGTTGCATGAATGAAGATTCAGCATATGCTCAAATCTGAAACCAGCACTGAGGATGGAGATGGCTGAGATGCTCACCTCAAACTGAGAAATCAGAAAGTAGTCTGAGTCCAATAATGCAAATATCTGAGTTTTTTCATGAAACTTGAGCATCTTTTATAACCTTCCTGTAGCTTTCTTCCCCTCTTGCCCCTAATTCTGTTGTGTGAAGTTCACTTACTTTATTCCTGCAGAATATTGAAAATTGTTTATCGCAGTAGAGTCCTGAGTTGGAAGTTGTCAAACTTTTCTGTGTTGTTATTGATTCTGTGGGTCTTTAAAGATCTTGATAAAGTTAGAAAAAACAAGCTCTGACAGCTGGTTTGAGCATGTACAAATGTACATTTTTTGCATATAGGTAGAAGTAGATATACCTCTCATGGCCACCTGTCCTGCTGATATCTTGCTGCTCAGATTCTTTTTGAATGAAAGCCAAAAGCATGACACTGGTTAAAAATACTCTGCTAGAATTGAAACTGTCCAAGGCCCTTGTTCCAATAGGATTGACATGACTTATGAACAAGCAAAAACATTGCAGAGCTCAATTATTGACTTAAATAACTGTTAGCTTTGAAATTGCAATCCAAATGTGCATATTTACAGATAGGAAAGATGGCTATGGATTTTGTTGGAGCCTTTTAACTTTAATAAAGTTCCCTTGAATGTAATCTCTAGGAAGAGGGAAGTCTGAAAGAGGAGAAAAACTACTTTCTGATAGTTTTAAAACCTTTTTGTTTTCCTTGATTAAGTTATTCTATAAAAAAGCAGGAAAATCTAATTATGTCATATTATAAATTAATCTGAAAGGCTTTGTGATATCTTTTAATATTAATCTAAATTTACAATAAATAGGAATTTATCATTCAAGATGCTATTTAACGAAAATGGAGAATATATTCTTTTATTCTGTGCAAGGTGTATTTTCTATATGCATAATTCTCAATATGTTAAAGCAAGATGGATATCAGCATGCTGTTTGAATTATTAAAATACATTTTTCTTTGTATTTTTGACAGCTTAGTCAAAATAGTTAATTAATATTAATGTTAGTAAGTCAATGTGGAGTGCAAACCCAGCTATTTAGTAACTTAGGACTAAGCTCAGTTTAATCACCTGTCAGTTGCAATGAGCTGAGGACATAAATACAAATGCCTAACAGGGTTCCATCGATGGCAATAATGTTCTTGTTGACTACACTCCGAGAGACTGAGGAGAAGTACAAAAATAGGGTTAAAAGGTGGATTGCTGCACATTAATATTGCTGCTACAGATAGAACAGACACTCTGGTGAATATTGCAGCATGAACATCAGTTTCTATTATATTCCAGCAATTGCAGCCAGTATCTTCTTGTTTTTAAACTTAATCTATATATTTTTAAATGTTTTTTTGACATTTTTGTGAAAACTTTTATATTGAAATAGAAGTTGCTTTTCAAGAAAACTCCCCCTACCAAAAGTTATAGGGCATATTTAGCAAGTTAGCAGTTGTCTTTAGGACACGTATAAATGTCAGATGTGATTTTAATATTTTTTTTTCCTTTTTAGAGAGACAGAGTTAATTTACTTCCTGAAATCACTGCTAACTCTTTCAGACTGATGATACACCGATGCTTACAGTAAAACTCTCAAGTGGAAATACTACACTAAACTTCAGCCTTTTGATGGGTTCAGTCCCACTGTGTTAAACCACTACACAAGAGTGAAGGAATTGTCTAGTCACCTTCATTCTGTCTTCTGTTCCTGTGCTGAAGTATCTCGATTACCATTGCTAAATAGAAAATGGTAACTAACTCCTATATTGTATTTTCAACAGGTTCCCAATTCAGGTTGCTGCAACAGCAGAGAATTGTCTTCTTACTTTGTACCCATACTTGGCGTTTCATGGATCTGATAAAAAAATTATCTTGAGAAGCAGTAAGTAGTCAACACTCTACCTCTTAAATTATGTCATTTCCAATAGTATTATCAATGTTTTCAGAGTTATCACAGAAATATGATCATCAAGATAGTATTTGTTCTCATTAATTACAGGGGGATACTGTAATTAATTTTTAAACCCATTTAATAACGTCAGTTTTCTTGTTGAAAATGAGAACATATAAATTATTAGGCAATGTTTGTTGAAAAAAATATTGAACAAACCTAAATCTCACAGGATGTTTTCTGACGTTTTTAAAGTATGAGTAGAGAAAACAACCCAAATAATAGAGACTAAATTAGCTTAATTTTAATTGTATCAATTAGACAATGATCATAGATTTTGAAGAAAACCACATGATATTATTTTAAAATATGATCATTATTTGCCTCTTGGGAGTAGTTTTGAGGGTTTTTTTTTTAATTACTGTCCTTGAAGGGTGAATGGCTCAGCCATATTTTAAGTCTTAATAAAAGCCTGTGACCAAAGAGCAGAAATATTTTTATCTGTAATGTGTCTCCCTGCCTGCCTCCCTCTGCTTGCCTCTCTGTCTCTGTATCTCTGCCTGTGTCCCCCATCCTGACCCTACCTCTGCCTGCCTCACTGATCTGTGATCTGAAATCTCTTTATGTGTAGCTGTGCTTATGGAAGCAATGAGGATCATTGTATAATTCGGGTTGGAAGGGATCCCTGGGGGTCATCTGGTCCAACCTCCTGCTCAAAGCATGTTCAAGTATAGGCTAAAATATTGTAATTTTTTTACAGTTGTTGAGATCTGATATGTTTTGATGAAATAGAAAAGTTTTTCAGGAAAGTAAGTCCTTAGATCTGAAAGAGATTTAGATGAATGAATTCTAAGACTGCATTAACTTAAAATAAGTGTGTTATAGAAGTATTTAAGAGAAAAGAGACTTGGTACTTGTGAACTTGAAAAAGGGATTAGCAAGAAGACAGGTAAAGTTTTGGATTTCCCCCCATATATAAGATAGTTAGTTATAGGTATCATATCATTCAGGGATCATAACGCAATTAAATGAAGATAGGAAAGGGGAAAAATATTATCTCTTATTAATGTCTAATTTTTTTTTTGTGACCAATAGACCATTTTTACAAGTTGTCTTTTGAAGATGCTTTGTAGGTTTTCCTTGAGGATTAAACAAAAAATGGAGTAGTGGTTTTATAAGAAATGATCTCCCATTAAGGATTGGATATTTCTGTCCTGCACTGATTGCATATTGGTTTATTCACATTATCAGTTTTTATGTTTTGAAGCAAGTCATTATCAATAAATTCTTTGAGTCTTTTTTATGTGGTTTTGTATAGACTATTTCGGTGTGGAATGTTGTTTAATGTGGCCGAGCCATATCTATACAGCACAATGTCTTTGAAAGCTATACAGGAAGGCTTTGTTTCCACTCTGACATCATGCTCCTGTTTTACTTGCTCCAGATGATACAAATAATATTCAACAATCAGAAGTTAATCATACTGAGTTTTTCCTTCCCTTAGTGGTGTGTTTAAATCTCTGGAAACTAAAGTTTTCCTCTTTTTCCGTGGACTAACATTAGAAGCTGCTGGCAGAGGGTCCTCTAATCCTACCATAGGCCAACATGAGAATGTCAAAACGTATGTTCTTTCAGAATGATGGATTGCTAAAGTTTACTTTTGGGTTTGGTTTATAAAATATGTGTTGTTGGGTCTGAAAGAGATTGATAATGCTATGCTGAGACTCATTACACAGCTGTGATCAAAAAGTCCTTAAGCATATGTTGTTCATGACAGAATTCTTGAATTAGCATTGTTCTGATAGGTGCTTTACAGTGGGTAGGAAGACTCATTCTGTAAAACACAGTTAATGGAAAAAATACACAGGAAACTTTTTTCTGGCCCCCAGTCTGATGACTGAAGTGAGATTTTTGTCATGAGTCAAATCAGAACTGTTACTTGATTAACTGAAGCATGAAGTAGGAAAATATAGAAGCACATATCCATTTAGAATCTATTAGAGCACAGACAATAAAATATGTTTTCTCAAGTGCAACTTCTTGTTTTACAGACCGTGAAGACAGCAACAGTTCAGATGTTGTTCTGCATCCATGTTTTACACCACAAACACTTTCCCACAGTATTTCCTCAAGTTCCTTCGGTGCGACCACAAGCTTAACCTATGAAATTTCTCCCTCGGGTATAATGCACCACATATATTCAATGATTTTATAAAGCATAAGTCTCTTATCTCCATATTGAATCAGTTTTAATTCATAAATCCCAACAAGACTTGTTTTATTCACAAAGGTATCAGGTAGTTTTATTTTTGCATCATTTCATGAAACATTGAAACTGCAACAGTGGTATTAAAATTCACCTTCAAGGATAGAGTCACCTAAGTGACTTGTACTATAAAGAATATTATTTGTTTTCTTAGTTACCTTTTTGTGCAATAATACTATTTTAAATGTTAACAATTAATAGTTGTTAAAATATATAACTGAGTTATGAACAGGTCAGAATACAGGAGAGAGAAGGCCTAAAACAGAGAAGAAAAGTCTAAGGGCTTATGGATGTAGATTTAGTTATACCTGTAGAGTAGCTGTTTGAACACAGATCAGTTACTTAGTTGTGCTGTGTGATAGAAGCAGAGAACTAGTGCTAACTGGCAAAGCTGTATCTATTAGAACTGGATGGCTGTTTTTTTAGGATTGTTGTCTGTGGTTTTGTAAGCCATACCTGAGTTTATTTTTTGCTGTTTCGGCAGTACTTTTTTCTAGGTTTCAGTAACGTCATTTGCTCTATTCCCAAGACGTGTCACTTCAATTCCTAGGATAAGCTGATCATTTATTGTCTGATTTTTTTTTAAAAAAACAATTATGTGTTAAATACTAGACTAAGAAAATAAGGACTCTTTCTGGATTTTTTTTTCTGTGTATGTATGATTCAGAGGTGGAAACTGCTTTTGAAAGTGAGAGTGATGAATATGCAAGTGAAGAGAGTGAAACTACAAGTGAAGAGAGTGAAGTTGGCAGTCAAAGTCATAGGGAAAAAAATAAGCTGGAATTATCACTTTTTCCTGATGAAGATGAAGAGGAGTACACATTCTTTCAAAAAACCCTAACTGCTATTAAGAGTTGGTTCACACTCTTTGGCTGGCCTAAGGGACAGAATCCTATTTCAATACCTCATTCACTGAGACGGTAATTCGTGTCTGCTTAGAGCTAACTCATATCTGTCTAATGGAATGTTAACATGTATATAAAGTGTTTTGGGTAGAATATAAACCCACTCAAATGTACAGTTTTCTATTAAAATTGAAGTTTATATGTGCTGCTTATATGATAATGTCATCCAGGTGTTATTTTAAACTTTCTGAAGTGTATTTTCAACTGTGATACTCTGGCATATCATAGTGCAGTGCACAGTATATAGTTCAAATTATGCCAGCCTCCGAACTGAAATTGATTCTCCTCCCAAAATGAACACAGTTCCAGCCATTGTCCCTTCTTTGGTTGCATAAGTGATTTAACAATGTCTTTTTTCCCCCACATGATCTAAAGATCAAGAAACAGATGGAAAAGAATATTTCATCATCAACAGTCTTGCAAACACCCTGGAAATATATCAGGCTGAGTGGCATCACTTCCTAATCTTATCTAGCTTGCTACTAAGTAATGAAAAAGCCACTCTTCTGGGACACAAACACATAGACATACATAAACATGATAAAACTCCAAGTTATGTTTATGCTTATGAAAGCATTGAAAACCACTAATTTATTTATGAAGTATTTCACATATACATAGTAAATATTCTGTGTGGTTCAAAATTCTTAAAGTTCTGTAAAAAGAAAAAACCTTCCTACTGCTGTTTTTAATTTGTGGTTTATGAAATTTAACATTATGCTTACATGTAATTTCAGATAATTTTGTGCATTTAAAAGAATAATACAAAAGGCTTTTTCTCTCTTAGTGATGTGTGTAAAGTCCAGATGACCATTGTGCCAGATAAGGTTTTCAGACGAAACCTTGGTAAAGATAAGGGGTTTTGTGAGATGTTATTCCATCTGTATGGAGACTCATTACCAGGCATGACAGCGAGCCAGACGCTGCCCCACGATCCGATAGAACGAATGTTCCAGCTCCACTGGCAGCATTCTGCATTGCTTTCTTTCCTTAAGTGAGTACAAGTATGATGAAATATGCATGCATTCATCTTTTCTTTTCACTTTTTTTTTTAGTTAGCATAGTTTCTACATTATTCCAACTGAATGGTATACAGCAGGTTTTCTTTCATAGTTCTTTTTTTTTCCTGTGAGATAAAATTTATGTATTATAAAATTTAATTTATTTTTACCAAGGTTATCCTCTGCAGATTATTCTAATCAAAGTGTCCTTTAGTAGGGTTATATTCGACACAGCAATTCCACAGGAACTCTGCTTCCTTAATTGCAAAAGATAATGACTCAACCTCATTCCTTAGGCAGACTCAGTAGATGATCCAGTCCAGTGTTTTGTTAATGATCTTCATTCCACTGATGCTTTTGGTGGACCCTGATAGCTCTTATGTCCAGTCTTCTGCTTGAACTTTTCCCAGAATCCAGGAATCTTGAAACTAGCATAAATGATGATTTTTGCCTCCTTTAAAAGTTTTTGGGGTAAGTGGATCCCAGCCCTTTTTGCTAAGCATAGCAGCTATTGGAAAGAAATACTTGAGTGTTTCTAAAGAGGTTATTGATAATTTGTTAAAGCTATTTAATAGCTAAATTTTAATAAAAGCCTTCAGTTTCACTGAGTTTTTTCTGTTAAATCACTGTTGTATTCAGAGCAGAACTGAAGCAGCAGCCAGTAAGTCAAGGCTAGTTCCAGTACATCTGTACACAGATGAGTCGATGGCTCATGGTTATTGAGGTCTGTTGATTGGACATGAAGTAGTAATCCATAAAATCCCTAGAAAAACAACACAGATTTTCACAGAAAAGCAGCTCTAGCTGAACTCCTGTGCTTATCTGTATGTCGATGATCTTGGAGTTCTTTTCCAGTCTAAACCCTTCTATAATTAAATTAGTGCTCAATATGTGCTTAACATTACCACAACCTGTTAGTTTTCTGCCTCTTCTAGTTTCTGTGAATCCTTTAAGATATCTTCATTGCTTCTGATTTATGGATATACTTTTCCTACTTTTACATTTTAGGGTCATCTAGAATATTTGCATTTCTTCATGAATGTTTATAGATCATAGTACAAAAATGTAAAGTGTCTGCACTGCTGGCATGACTGTATGTAACGATAGTCAAACTTTCAGAGCCAGCTGAGATATGAGTCATTTATCTGTGATCTGCTATCCCTGCACATTTATTGTGACTTATGGAAAGTCAGCGGATGGTTCTTGGCTTTCTTCCACCAACCACTGCTTTCTGGTCAGCGTGCTTCAAATAAAGCATAATTTGTATTTCAAATATTCCACTTGTCAAAGCAGGTGGATGTTGCTCACTTTCGAGCAACATTCCAAGTATCAATTGTATTGTCCTTCACTCCAAGGGGTTCCTTGGTGCATTAATACAGCAGTTAAGGAAAAGCTTGGGTGTTTTAGAGCACAACTAAGTTGTTGCAGCTCCTCTATCTTAAGGGAAAATGTCTTAACAGTGTAAAAATACTGATCTTGGAGAACTGGCATCAGCTTAAATATCCACTGGAATGAGGAGGAATTTTTTTTAGGAGAGTGTTCCTCAGTAGCAAAATGCAGCCAATTATGACATTCAGTTATATAGAGTTTTATTGTGATGACATGTAACCTTTATATAGTATTTTTTTGGAAAGAATATTGTAGATGACACCTATTCCCATGTATTTACCAAGTGAAAACATCACAAGAAAGATAGGACACCTGAAAATATTAATATTGTGTAGCTTCCATCTTTTGTCATTTTGGAAGAGCTGAAGATTAAATGGGATTTCATGGGACAGTCTATGGGTGAATGGAAAATGGGAATTTAAGACATGATGAGTTTTAGAACCAGACTATTAACTTAATGCTATTTTTGGGACCCTGATTAAAATATTTTTGTTTTTAAAAACATGTTGGATAATTGTATGAAAAATGACATTTCAATAATCTGAAAAGTTAATGTCACCATTTAAAGTACGGAAACTGAAATCATACTGTCACTAGAAAAATTTAATTCTATGGGAAAAGAAAGAATTCATGTTTCAAATTTCAAAATGTGATATTTGAATTTACAACAAAGTAAATTCATTTTGAACTGTATAGTACCAGAAAAGTATGATCATTTCATTTGAATGAAAGACTAGTTCTATATCCAGAAAGGGTGGTTTGATTTTTATTCACATTAACCATGCTGAAAAACACAGAAAACAATTTAAATCTAGTTATGCTATGATAATCTTCCTAACCTAAAAGTCAGGAAGCTCTTCTGCTCCCCTGAAAAAAATAAAATTCAAAATTCTTCATTGGTTTCCCCTTCACAGCACATTTGCTTAAATTGTGTCATTTGAAATAAAGAACAGTCTTTCTTCGCTTGAAAGTTAGATTTTTCTGGTATTCAGTCTAATGAAGTTGCTTTTGTTACTGCAGTTACTTTTCCTGTTGCATTTATTAGTCACTTGAGAAGAGATTGCAGGTCAGTTTCAGCCTTTAACAGTTTTGAAATACCTTTGCTTACACGCATGAGACTTCCAGTATCTCTTATATATGTATGTATGTGTATATTGTTTAGCCTGGAGAAGAGGAGGCTCAGAGGTGACCTCAGCACTGGCTAGAACTACCTGAAGGGAAGTTCTGGCCAGGTGGGGGTTGGTCTCTTCTCCCAGGCACTCAGCAATAGGACAAGGGGGCACGGGCTCACGCTCTGCCAGGGGAAATTGAAGTTGGAGAGCAGAAAAAAATTCTTTGCAGAGAGAGTGCTCAGGCATTGGAATGGGCTGCCCAGAGAGGTGGTGGATTCACCATCCCTGGAGGTTTTTAAACACAGATTGGACGTGGCACTGAGTGCCATGATCTAGTAAATGGATTGGAGTTGGAGCAAGGGTTGGACTTGATTATCTAAGAGGTCTTTTCCAACCCAATCGATTCTATGATTCTATGATTCTATATATATACATGTGTTTGTGTGTGTGTGTGTATGTATATGTCTGCAGACAGATAAAAGCATCAGCAAGTTTTAATTCTACTACTGTTCTGCAATACTGATCCTTTTGCTTTCACATGGAAATGAGTACTATTTGTTTTGATGTTTTTTGTTACAATAAATTCCTTATGCAGAAGCAATTCTCATAAAGAAGGCAGTCTGTCCAGTGTTGTGTATTCTTTTAGCATGTAGTTGTAGGCATCAATTGAACATAAGCTGCATGAACAGAAGCTATGTAAAACAATTATTAGAACTGGATCACTAGTCCAAAGCCTATTCAGATAGAACATGGAAGAGCTTACATACAGGCTGAACAAGCTGAAAAGTTTGTATTTCTCTATATTTATTCTATAACAATATTTATCTTTCCTAGCTATTAACTTTTCCTGCTTTATGATTTCAGAAGCCAAGGAGCATATCTTTCTCATGTTATGCCAGAATTTCTGCTTGAACCTGAAGATTATAAGATATGGATTAAAGTGAAAAAAGTGAAAACTATACTGAAGGTAGTTTTGTTTTCTTGGTTGTTTTCTTTTTTTTTGTTTTGTTTTTGTCTTTGTTTTTGGTGGTTTTTTTTGTTTTGTTTTTAACAAAGTCCACGTGCTTAGTTTCAGTCCTTTGAAGATTAACGGAAGTCCTGTGTGGGCTGTGAGTGTTCCTACTGACTGTTTTGAATTGCATAAATCTAAGCATGTGCATGAGATTGAGCAGAAATTTAAGCTGACACCAACATTTACACCACCTCCCCTGGTTTTTATTTGCATCCCTGCTGATACTGTTGATACCTGATATTAGTTTGCAACAGATCTGTTTTCTTAAAGTATATATCAGATTATTGCACTGATTTTATAATTTTTAAAGAAAAAAATATCTTGTGAGTTTCCTCTATTTCCTGATTGCTGCTTTCAATTCCTGTCAATTCTGTATTATGGTTCTTATTCCTGAGATATTTGTAAACTGTAAATGGTTCTAATGCTGGTCACTATTGCACTATAGTAGATGTAACTAGTCATTTATGCCATTGATATATTATTGTCCTCTTGTGAATTTCCATCCAAACTGCTGAAATGAATATGGAAATAACACCCATCCCTCTATCTGAAGGCTGAGTTCAGTATGGGAGATATGAAAACCTCAGACAGATTTAGTGACGAGCACGTATTTGTCCTGGAGGACAGCACGTTTGAGACAATGAGCAAACGAGCTTGGACAGACGTGCTACTGCAGATATACAAGGTAAATTGAGGAAACTTTTACTACAAAGTTTTGAGGAACTGATGGCCATAACCTTTGTTTTGTTTTGTGGTATATTTAAGGGTTTGGGTTTTTTTGTCCAAACAAATCTGTAAAACTAAATAGTTTTAATTATATTATTTATCTCTGTCAGACAAGGAAAGAGTGAGAACATTTTAATCTTCTCAGTTCTAAAAAGTGAACAATGTGTTAACATATTCCAACTAGGAAATGCTGTATTAGTACAGTCTGTATTTTGTAGAATGACAGACTTGGTGCTGTGACCTCTTCCCTGGGGAGCCTTGTCCAGTGAGCAACCACCCACTGGGTGCAGAATCTTTTCCTAATATCCAAACTGAACATGCATCTTCATTCCATTTCCTTGTGTCCTATCGCTGGTCACCAGACAGAGGTGATCAGCACCCTCTCCTCTGATGACCCCCTTGAGGAAGCTGTAGACTGTGATGAGGTCACTCTTCAGCCTTCTCCAAGGTGAACAAACCTGGTGATCCCAGGTACTTCTTGTACATCTTTTGCTCTTGAGATGTTTCATCTTCTTGGTGGTGTGTAACGGTTGCTTGTGTGCTAATGTGTAATCTCTACAACTTTTTCTAAGTTAGAAAACCTTGGAATATGGAGTGTGTCAGCAGGGTTTTATCCTTCAACTTCAAACTCTTTCTACAGTTCATGCTTTAAAACACTCTTCTATCATTTCAGGTGTTTGTTCTTCGGCGTGTTTCTTCCCATAGCAGAACAGACCCATCCAGCTTGGAAAGCATGCAGCACATACCAAGAATAAAATCTGACCGTTTATCCAGTAATATATATTCTCCACATGAACGAGCAATCCTTACCTGGTTGAATAAACACTATGAGAAAAATAGAAAAATTGTGTGGAAAGATTGTCAAAAAGGTGAGGTAATTATTTCACTATGCTTTTCCTTCTAACACTCCTTTTGTAGACTTTTACAATTGTTATTCATAGAGATATCATAACAGGTTATCACTGACAATAATTTTGGGGGGATAAGTCATTGCCTACCCATATGTATTTCCTTTCCTTGCATTTCTGTGTTCCAAAATCAACATATTTTGACTAGCACTGTTTGATAGATTTTCCATGTTCTGTGTGTTCTTACGGTTTTTAACTTCACATAAAAGGTGAAGTGTTGTGAACCTTCTCACTTTCTTCTTTCCAATAATGATGTCAGGAAGTGCTAACAGTATTTTATCTTAATTTTCCCATTTATAGTCACACACAGTTGTTAGTATTGGTGGTTATATGGTGTGTTTGAGAGCTTAATTTTCAGAACTTGAAGAATAATTTTTATATATCCTTTATGCTAAAGAAATTTTGGAAGGTAATAGAGACTAAGGTTTCAGTATATAAATCTTATCCTACTTGTGAAGGCAGATTGATTCTCATGATTGCTTGAGTAAGGTCAGATAAAATGAACTTTTCCATTTAAGACTGACCGAGGCAGTTCTGGTATTCAAATCTGATAAAACTGTTCAACCACTAGTAATTATTACTTCTGTTTCCATGTATGGTTTTCCCCTTTTTCGTCTTGACCCTAACTTCATAGCCTTTTTCAGCATTAATTTTGGATGGGTAGTGAACACCCATAAAGGCCAGTCTGATGATGAGCAGGGAAACCCTCCAGAATGGCTCGTAAGCCACACATAGAAAAGGTTGTCTAGTGTCATTTTGCCTTGAGTGATTTCTGACTTGTCTGAATTATGGATAATCTATTTGCATATCATTTTCCAGAAGTCTCATTTGGGCATATTCTCTATCTTGTGCATGCTTGGAATATCTCTTTGCTTTTCTCATTTTACTCTGTAAATTATAGGGGGTATTCTCAAATGTGTTAAATAATTCTGCTGATAAGGTTGAAAGGTCAATCTATACCCCCTGCATCCAATAGAAATGCTTTTCTAGCTGTCAGCTCCTAGTTTGTGTCTGATCTTATGACTGACTCAGGGATCTTCCTAGCTAAAGTAACATGCCCTAGAACAGGTAGGTATATTTGCAGTGTATTATTTTTTGTTTTATTATTTATTGTTTGTCTAGAGCCTGAACTAGTGGAGCTGTCTCACAGTTGCAAGCACTCTACTCTGCTGGGTGTCATCTGAGTCCTGTGTGCATAGATGGCACCTTTGCAGAGAGAATGGCTATACCTGGCCAGTGCTGAGGCTCACCATAAACACTGCATGGATATATTTCTCATCTTCACTGTCTGTCCCCTTTATTGTAGGCTCCAGTAGCAGAGATGTTGAGGCATGGCTGGCCTTGTTCTGATGTGTGGAAACTCGTTGGGAAGAATGTAAATGTCAAAGTTCATCTTATTTAGCATTAAACTTTTAATTGAGTTATAATCTCTAAGGATGAGAGAAGTGAGTCTGAACCCTAAGGTGCAGATCCAGTGGACACTACTGGACAATAAAGCCCCAGATGTCCAAGTGAAATATGTATGAATAATGCATTTTAAGGGACCGATTATTTAAACCATTGTTTTAGTTGCTCAAGAGTATGTAATAAATTACAATTTGAAAATGAGGATTCTGTTTTTAATAAGTCATCATAGGATTATCAGCAATTGTAAAGTAGGATTTTTTTCTGAAATTATTTATTTCTAAAGGCTCCCCAAAATTGGCACCCAAAGAGAACACTTTAATTACAATGTTGAGGTTCTCAGAAAATAATAACATCATCTGCTAAATCATTCTGGTAGTACAGTTAACTCAGTAGGTTGATGTATTAATTTGTGCAGACATGGTTGTGGATTTGACTCTGGGTCATAGGTGAAGATGAATTTTGCGGTTACTGCCAGGGGACATTTATTTACATTACAGTTCTCTCTTACAATTTCACTTTATACTCTTCTTCTTTCAGAGAAGTGCAAGATTGGAATGGGAAAGAGAGGTTTATATATACTTTCTGTATGTGGGAAATTACAGATGCTGCCTTGCTATATCAGCTTCTTTATAGGTTTTTTGTTCATGAGTTCTGTATTCTCTTTGCAATAGGGCACATAGAACAACTGGCTGTATGCACATAAGCATGCCCTTTGCTTTTGCTTCCATTTCCACTTATCTCACAAAATTGCATAAATGAGCATTGCTAAAGATCTAGTAATAAAAATAGAGAAAATTCTGAATAATTGTAAATTCATAGTCTTACTGTTATACCTTTGCATTATCAAAGTTCTTAGCCATGTGATCTGTTCCACAGATGACCTGTTTCAATATCTCTCTGAACTCTGTTTTAACCTTCATTTTCCTCTTACTTGTTTTACTTTTACTGCCTCAGAATGAATTGGTGTCTGCTACTGTGCTGTTCTCTCCGCTAAATGGGGCAGAGAATCTGATGGCAAAGGGCACACAAAAGAATTGAGGTATTCAAGACCTTCTTCTTTACCTTGGTCTTTACTGGCAAAACTGTCAGTGAGCGCTTCCAGACCCTTGAGATGAACGGGAAAATCTGGAACAAGGAAGACTTAGCCTTGGTGGAGCAGGATTGGATTAGGGAGCACTTAAATCGGACAGACACAAATCCATGGCACCCAATAAGATGTAGCAACAAGTGCTGAGCATAAAACCATTTTTGTGATAGTCACCATGAATTTAGAAAGGTAATTTAATTTACAAATCATGCTTGATTAACCTGATTGCCTTTCATGATGGCATGACCAGGTCAGTGGACAGGTGGAAAGCAGTGGATTTTTTTTACCTCAACTTTGGCAAGGCTTTCAACAGCCTCCTGTAATGTTCTCATAAAAAACTGATGAAGTAGAGGCTGGTTAAGAGGCCAGTGAGGTGGAATGAAATTAGGCTGAAGTGCCAAGCTCAGAGGGTTATGGTCAGTGGCACAAATACCAGTAATATCCCTCAGGGGTCATTAGACTGGTTTTGGTTTAAGCTCATAAACTGGTGAAGACCTTATATATCTTAGCAGATTTAATATTCTGATGTACTATTGGTCCTTTAAGTTTTATGATGTTAAGGTTAATCATCAAATTTATACTCCAATGTTGTGACATTTTAAAATAAATTAGCTTTAAATTAAGCATTTAAACAGGCTTTTGCAGAGGAAATTAAAAGTGTCATAAGGAAAACACCAGTCATAATATAGTGACTGTTCATACAACCTAGCTGAAAGTCCCAAATATCCTGAGTTTTGTATTTTTGTTGTTATTATATGCTTAATATCATTGTTTTTAAGGGAAGTATTAGGGGTTTTATTTAAATTCTTACTGTAGTGCAGATCAGAGAGCAGTTATCACTTTTTCTGAGCACTTATGTGTGTGCATATTATCATCCAAATACTTTGAATATTTGGCCCTGACTAGTAATATGTCTTGACCATAAATCTCTGCTTTCAACTCAAACCAGTGCTGAGTGATCAGTTGCCACTAAAGAAATTCAGATCTATCCAGGCCACATTTCTCAGTGTTTGCTTTGATACCTAAGCTACTTAAAGTGAAATGTGACAGTGAGACGAGCCAAAACTACTGCAGTGCAGAGAGGGTTCAAATACACATCTTTATTACTTCCTTCTAAAATTGAAGATAATTATGTCATTCATCAGAACTGTTCTCTTGCAAGAATTAAGATCTCAATAGCTGAGAGAGAACATTAGTAAGGAGTTTACTACCTCCACATCTTCTCTCCTTCCTTTTGCTACTGAAAAATAATTACGTTTTAAAAGAATCTTGGCATATGTGTTGTAAGGGCAGGCCTGTAATATGTCTTATTGACCACAAACTGGAAAGAAGTGTTGAAACTTGAGTCCAAATGCCATAAAACTGCAAAATGCAACTTGGCCTATTGTGTCGAGACTTTAATTACACAAGAAATATAAGATTCAGTGCCCACTTAAGGCGTTATATGGGCAATAGTAAAGACAGCAGAGGAAGCATTAATTACTTGAGTGTAATAAATTTTCAGATTATCTTCTACTGTTCATTATCTTCACATTTGTTTTCAACATTTATCTCTAAAAGACTTAAATGCTAATAGTGTGAAAAAATAAGAGTAAGGAAAAACCCTTAAAAAGTTCCTAGAGCATTGGAGTGCTGTAATTCAAATCCTGTACTCCCTAAACAGTAGCAAATTTTGCACAGTAGTGAATTAAGTTGCCACCTGAGAAGCTGTATGTCTCTTCCTTATTAATTATGATTCTTAACCATAGCAAAAATATTAAATTATATTTTGAGAAATAAAACATTTTCATGAACATATCCCAGGAAGATTTTGAAAAGAATAGACAATTCTACATTTTATATAAAATTATTGGAGAATATGATAGCCAGTAAACTGAGCAATACCTGAAGAGTCAGCCTGTGTGTGAGACGCAGGAGCTGCCTCCAAAGTAGATACATCTTCACTTTACTGGAAAATCTGCTTAGAATGGGAATTCTACTTAGGAGGGAAGAGGAATTCTAATCCAGTGCCAATGTAAGTGTGTCTGACCATGATAGGCATAGTGGCACCTCTCAGGATTAGTACTTTCCATTGGAAAAGTTTTTGTTTTGGTGCATTTTAGTCACATCATTGTTAGTGAGGTTGAGGGTTTTAATTTTTTTCTAACTTTGATAGCAATTCAGTATGGTACTTGCAGTTAAAAGGATGAGGAAGGAAATATTTCAGTAAGATTACAAATCTTTACAAAATTGTGTGAGAATTAAGCAGAATTCTTGTTTTAAAACAGATTCTGTAGAACTTTTATTTAAGTTTTTTTTTAGCATAGCAATTAAGAAGTACATTTCTGTCTTTCCTATGTTTTCGTGAATTTTTCTTCCTATCCTTCCCTTCTTTCCTCGGTTTTTAGGAAGGGTATTTATGGAATCCATTGATTCTTGCTTCTCAATTTGATAGTTCTTTGAGATAGTTGAGAAACAAGAACTAAGGAATACTTTTTATCTTTGAAGGGTAGAAGGGAAGAATCTCGTGTAATCTTGTATAGGACTTTTTTTTTTCAATTAAAATCAGTGCAAACCAGGCTTTTCTGAATGAATGAATTTTGCTTTTTACACAAGTACTAAATAGCTGAATTAAAGAAGGGGAAGTGACTATCTAATGAACTACTATCATGAGTATCAAGTCTGACTTTCAACAAAACATTACTAGAGAACATTGGTCTTGAGTGATGAATCCTGGAAAATATTTCCTTAAAAATAAACTAGCAAAGTTTTAAACCATTTTTCTGTGTTATATTTCATGATTTGCAAAGCAGAACATAAGAATGCAACATATCTAACTATGGAGTCCAATGAGAAGGCTTTTCAGTCCTGCTTATTTTTTTTGTTGCCTTGAATACTCCATGTTTCAAAATTGCATCATAATTTGTTCCCTGTAATAACTGAAAAACAGGATCTTATCAGGATTTTATTTAATAAAAAAGATAAATATTGTTTTCTGAGTTTAAAGTTCATATGCCATTGAGAAATAATCAAAACTCCATGTTTCATTTAACTTTTCAGATTTTGGAGTATTATAAAAAATTGTTTTGTACAATTTATACTGTATTGTTTGACTTCAGGGAAATAAAAGTGTATAGAAGAAGTCCTTGGAGACCTATACTGAAAACATTTCACACGGAAACCTGTTAAAAAGATCTTTAAAAAGCAAAGTGAAGCCTAAACTCTTAGAATCCCATATATTTGTGTATATGTGTGTATGTACATCTGTGCATAAGTGTGTGTGTAGACATGTATGCTGTTATATAAAGATGTATGTAAGTATATACATGAACCCTAACCTTCAAAAACCTACATTATCTAAGTAGAAATAATCAGACAAATGCTTAGGAAGTTTTGTCCTGATTTACAATACACTGAGATGCCTACACAGCTATTCTGCCTTCAGCCAAACAAGTGCTTTGCAGTGCTTGTATGCTAATTGGGATAAATAAGCTTTCTGCTTATTTGTGTAATTAATGAAGCTTCTGCAGTGTA
>VWZD01012604.1:14484-27125 GCA_013396695.1 Sakesphorus luctuosus
TTAAGTGTTCTAGTTTAAAAGGGAATGAAAACAGTCATTTTCTAGTTATTTAAATCTTTTGAATCATGTGGAGGACAGCTGACTGGAAGCTGGAAAATGTCCCAATTTTCAAGAACGGCAAAAAGGATTATGTCAGAAACTACAGGCCTGTCAGCATCACTTGAGTCTCACCTGCAGAGAGACCTCGATAAATACAGGACTCGGCAACCACCAACCATATTAAGTTCAACANCCTGTCAGCATCACTTGAGTCTCACCTGCAGAGAGACCTCGATAAATTACAGGACTCGGCAACCACCAACCATATTAAGTTCAACAAGGGGAAATGCTGGATTCTGTACCTGGGATGAGGCAACCCTGGATGTTTGTACAGAATGGGGAATGAGATGCTGGAAAGCAGTGCCACAAAAGAAACCTGGGGGTCCTGGTCAATGGCAAGCTGCGTATGAGTCAGCAGTGCCCTGGCAGCCAGGAGGGCCAACGGTGTCTTGGGGGGCATCAGGCACAGCATCACCAGGTGGTCGAGGGAGGGGATTGTCCTGATTTGCTGTGCTCTGCTCTGCTCTGCTCTGGGGTGGCCTGACCAGAATATTGTATGCAGTTTTGGGTGGCACAATATAAAAGAAATCTAAAGCTACTGGAGAGGGTCCAGAGAAGGGGAACAAAGAAGTCTTGAGTGCATGAACTTAGTCTTTTCAGAGGAAATGGAACTAGAAGACAGACTTTAAGTAAAATCCACAGGTCTTCTACTGAAATTTTGTGGAAAGTACTGCTGTTAATTTAATTTTTATTTTTAGATTTAGTTTTAGTAGCTATTGGCCCAATTTCTCTTTCTCTCCTAAGTTGATCTTTGTGGTGTGTTTTTCTTGTTCCCTGTTCTTATTTCAAGAATTAAATTTTCATCAGATGATCCATAAAAATAATGGATTTTTATGTGGCTTCCTCCCTCCCCCCTCTCTCCCCCCCCCCCTTTTTTTAAATAGGGAGCTTACCTTCCCCCATTTTAACTGTCTTTATATAGAATGGTTACTACATCTCCAGAGATGTCCAGGAGAGAGGGGGAAAAAATCTTAACATAATCTTAAACACTATATGTCCATAGGATTTATTTTACTTTAGTGATTTTTTAGCAGATTTATTTGCATCAAAACAAAAACTATTACAAATTACACTTAGAGAGACAATAGGTAGAAAATATGCAATAAAAAATTTTGTCCCTCCTTTATTGTTTCAACTTAATTATAGAACTGAAATCAGTTAAATTGAGTGTGAATTGATAAGACAATCACATTTGGAAGAAATCTCAGTGCATGGATAAAGAAAGAGAACTAAAGAATGGATCTGATATCATCCAGCCAGTATAGAAATGGAACATTAAGCTGTTTGGAAAAGGGAAATATTTTAAAAGACTTCAGTAATTTACTTGTTCCTGGTGATCAAGCATGCACAAAAAGACATTTCCTCAATTTCTTTCAATTGCTAGGTGTATTATTGAATATTTTGTGTAACTGTCATGATGTAATACATACAAGAACTCAAACTTTTTCTACCCGTACTATTCTAAAATAAACTTGCCCTAGTTCTCCAGTCTTTCCTCAAGGGGCCGGTGCTCCAGCCCTGACCAACATGATGCCCCTCTGCAGAGCTCACTCAGTTTTCTTGATGTCTCTCTTGTGCTGCTGGGTCCCAAACTGGACTACAACCTGTGGTCAAAGAGTGTAGTGAAGTGGAGTGGGAGGGTCATTTCCTTTCACCACTCCTGTTGTAACAACACAAAACTGATACCACACAAGTCCAGGAAATTCTATTTGTGACTATAGAACCGGTTTAACCTCATGGGCTAAAATAGGAAAATACATCTCTGTCTCAAAATGTACACTGCCTTTTTACAGAGAATATTAAATTGTAAATTAGTGATCTCATGCTGAGAAACTTGCTGTGTATCATCTGTTAGTGGAGAATATTTGATTCCTGTCAATTAAGTGCATAAGAGAGTGTATGACCAAAACTTTTAGACTATATGTATTGATTTTATACAGTTTTCTATCAATGTTTCTGCTAAAGATTATATCTTCTGCTTGCCAAACTTCATCCATAATCAGTAACATTGGTTCATTTTAAAAATCAGCATAAGGAATCTAAGCAACAGTGACTCATGTGTGTGAAAAATTTAGTGCCTTAACTACTTGGCAGTGCACACTATAACTTTATCTGTATCCTGAGATGTCTGAAAGACTTATTCATGTCATTGCCATGGCCAGATTTGATGCCATATCCTTCCACCTTGGCAGAGTCAAATTTCAAAGTCAGGTAGCCCAGGAATTAAAACTTTACTGGCTTCCTACTGATCCCCAACTCATGCATTTCATGTTTTCTATAAAGTAGGTACTATTATCAGTGAACTAATTAGTCACGTTATTTTATTAAAATCTGCTCTGTAATGTATGTGCCATCTGTTCACTTTAGTCTAGAAAAACAAACTTTTAAGTCAGCTCTGTAACTGTGTCATCAGTCATTTCAGTTAGTTCACAGCTGTAAAAATGTGCACCAAAATAAATATATATTTGAACAAAATATGTTGATGGTGGTGTCACATGAAAAATCTTACTTTAGTGGATATCCTTCACGTACACTCTTCAAGCCACAGCAACGTGTATTCTCTATGCTACTTTTGAAATACACCTCAGGACTGTTTCTCAGTGCCTCCTTATCTGGAATAGTGACCTCATAGCATGAGGTCAGGTTGCTTTTATACTGTACTGATTACAAGCTCAATCAAGGAACCACATACAGATTCAGCAGTACTTTAATAGTATGTCAGAAATCAATTAAAAAAAAATAAAGGTAGCATAAGGAGGTATCTACTGAAACAGAAAATTCATTCATTGCCTATAATGAGAACCCCATCATTAGTTACAGAAAACCAGTTAATTCAATTTGTAAAACTTCAAGGTCTTTTCATTCCTGTCCTACCTATATCTGTTCCAAGGACATTCTGAATTTTAGCAATTTGAAATGTTTTTCTTACAGTTATCTGATCTATTTATCGCTAGAGTAGTATATGACTTTGCTCTTTTGATAAGTTTGTTTAAACAGTTTTCCCTCCTTCTGGTGTTCATATCTTTGCATGTGTTGAAAGTAATCAGTGAATTTGATGTAGCTATCCAGGGGTTTTCTCTGTTAGACTGCATTTCTCTAGATCATCTAGATCTCTTTTCATGTGAATTAATACACTGTAGAACAGGTCCTATCATGAGTGATCTGAATTACTGTTACGACCTGCCCCAGAAAAAGGGGAGGGGGTAACCCAGGTTCTTATCAATAATTCCCTTGGGGTGAATTAGAGTGAAATGGCACTGAATAATCGGTGTTTATTTTAACAATTTTGTATAATGTGACATAGAAATAACCTTGGCGGGGGGGGGAAGAGTAAATGCATAGGGGAGAGAAAGACAGGATAAGAGTAAGGCAGAGTAAGGAAAAAGAAAAGATAAGAATGAAAAAGCACTAGATAATCGCCGCCCACTGGATCCAGTGCTGCATATTGATGCACAGGATGTGGGGACAAAGAACAGAGCCCAAACCCCCAAAGTCACCAGTCAGTATGTATACCCTCAGCATGCCTTTTGCACCTCCCCCAAGGAGGCGAGTTGTTTCCATGGAGTGGAGTGGTTGTTTCCATGAACCCCCAGTATTTTTCCCGCCTTTCGCAGAGTTCATGTGGAGGGCAGGGTAGGCTCGGCTCTTCTTGCCTCTTCAGGGCTTGACACCTTTAGCACTGGAGGGAGGGATGGGCCCCAACTGCCCATCAGAGGTATAATGCAAAAGTCAAAGACCTGCAAAAATCTCCTAGAAAGCATAAATAATTAACTGTTTCAGTCTCCAACAACTACTCCTAATCATATGAATTTTTCATTATGAAATAAAATATTCAGGGGTGAAATGAAAGCAAATAAAACTTCAAAGGGAAATTACCTGAATTATATGCACCATTGAAATTATAGTTCACTGCTAAGTGACATAAAATAAAGAAAAAAAAGTCCACTTATCCAGCAGGTTAGTCTGGTACCTAGTTTGCATTCCTTTCAACATGGAACACAGTAGTAAGATATTCTTAGCTGTTTCAACAGTGTAACACTTGTAAAGAGACACTTCAGTTATCTGTCCTCTTCAGAGGGTGATTAGGTTTTTTCTGGCAGGAAGCTTGTCTTTTAGGGGTTTTTTGGTAGCCTCTGGGAACATATTATATTTTGTCTAAATCCTATGGTAACAATTTTATCAGTCTTTCCAAAAATATGGTAATGTATTCTTTTGTTACTCTTAGAACATCTCTGCCCTTACAGAAAAATTGCTTGCATAGTATAGCATTTCCATCACTTGGTTTTCATAGCAGTATTTAGAGAGCTGGCACTTTGTTCATTAATCTCAGTTTTATGCATCAGAATGTGGGCTAGTAGGTAAATAAAGCTATTCTTATAAATTGTGTGATATTTCTAGCCATTGCTGGAATTTTGGAAATGAAGCAAATAATTTATTCAATTACTTTATGAATCTTTCCATTTATGAAATATCTCCAAAGATAAGGGGTCTCAGTTTTTAATTTTCTTTTTAATGAGGTGTTCAAATATTTGTTTCAGGACTCATAAAATAAATTACAATTTAGTCTTTTTGAATATTAAAATGCTACAATGCTTGATCTAATATATGACACATATTGCATAAGGTTTCTCACTCTATTTTGCATAATAAAGGAATTCCTGATGGAATTTGCCTGTGCAAAATCTGACTGTTCGTAATCATCTCAGATAATCAGCTTGAAAGTTCTGCTGCAGTGTGTATTTTGGTCAGCAATGTTTGTGTTAATTCAAAACACAAGGTGACAAAAGTACAGTTTTAGTAAGTTTGTCTTAGGCAGAAGGTAGTGCTTATATTAACAAAAGTCAGCGGTAACTCCACTTCTCCATGATCTAGAAAGACTTGAAGTCAAATTTCTAAAAAGATAAAGAGATTTGTCTGAAAGTGGTGTTTTTCTTTGTTGGTCATAGGTCCATTTCAACTGTTCTTTTCTTTGACTTGAATTATGGAAAAGGTAGCGTAAAGCAGTATGTAGACAGTGTCACTGGTGACATCTTGATCTAGTGGAAGGTCTCCCTACGCATTGAAAGAGAGTTGCACTAGATGTCCTTGAAAAGTCCCTTCCAAACCAAATCATTATATGATTTATGATTCTATGCCCTTTCCTGCATGTTTGCTTGTGAACTTCAAGAAGATCTAGTCTAGGACTCTCAAGGTAGTGGTACCTGCCAATTTTGGGGGTTAAGTCAAATTCCATGTTGTGGCAACCATGGCTGCATCACTTTTGATTTGTAACTGGCTGGTGGTTGAACAGCTGAAAATGTGAGTATTCAGTACTCGGTTCTATCTGTCCAGAAAATCTTGGTGAAAGAGTCAACATCCTGAGTACTTTTAGCAAATTTTTCAACCATTTACTGGCTTGGTTTCTTTTTGTTTGTCTATTTATTTTTGTTGTTAAAAGAAGTTAATTCTGGATTGATTTTATGTAGACATTGGATTCACAGTTACTTATTTTCATGGAGCTGATCCTCATTTACATCCAGTGATCCCAGCTGTGACTCTCTGTTGCTTTTTCTTTCATTACTTATTGATTTTTAATTAACATTCTAGTTGAAGAGAAAGTTTTCCCTTTCTCTAGAACACTTTGATCTTAAATCACAGATGTATACGTACATGCATGCTCACATGCATACACGTGTGCATCTACACATGTAAGCCCCCTGCCATTCTGTCCTTATTTTTGCCCATTTAAAACTTTTCAATATTTATTTATTCCAGAGGACTAAATTGGTCAAGAATCCCTTGTTCTTCTTTCATAGGTAATGCTGGTAGCATACTTTAGAATTCCACCTCTTCTCTGTTATGGTCTCAGGTAACATCTCCTTTCAAAATATTCCATTACATATTTAAAAAAAAATATATAATATGCAAAGGAAAATAAAGTATTTTAAAGAGATTAGGAAAAAAATAAACTCATAAAATTATAGAAGAGGTAGTGTATCAGGAAAATCAAGAGTCAGATTGAACATAAAAATTGACTCTTTACAGGAGCAAGACAATTATTTCTTTCTGAAAATACTGTACTGTGCCCAGAAAATATGCACAAAATCAAAGCAAAATGTCCCACAGAATTTTTCAGAAGAAAAAGATGGTGCTTTCTTTCTTTTCAGTATTTAACAAAGGCTATTAGAACCATGTCTTTGATTTAATTATGATATTAGAAAATATCTTCTGGGATTTATTTGTTTTAATATTTGCCATTTTCCCACAAAGAACCACTTTAGACAAAACCTTGGTAATGGCTTCTAATAGGCATTAAACAAGTACCAAATAATGGGTAGAAAATTCATATGCTGTCAGCAAGAATCTGCAAAATCTGGAAAACTGAGTGCTGTGCAGAGATGAATCTCTGAACATTTTGTCTAACATCTGCCATTTTAAGAATAATGATGGTATAGAAGTTTGGTCTTTAACAATGATTTTGCAGTTATTTGAGATTCATAACAGCTTGTGCTTCTTGTGAAGAGTGTAATTGTCCCTTAAATTTTTATTGAGTTTGTAATTGCCTCACAGCATTATCGAGAGTTAGGTAAGAAGAAAGGACAAATGCCTTTAATCGCAGTGACATTTTTACATAAAAAGAATAGGTTAGGAGGATTCCATACTTAAAGTAAACAGGTTCAATATAAATGAACAATTGAGTGTGTTGCTTTAACTTACTGATTTGGTAGTGTCCCAAATGATTGAATTCCAGTCATTTACTTCATCATTCACATCACATGTACTCACAACCTCACTGAGTTCGCAAACTTGCATCTGTTAATATAATAAGAACAAAACTACTTTGGCAAAGTAACAGCAAATTAGACATAGTTTCCAAGTCATCGAAGAGTCCTGCTGATCCTTATCACATCACATCTTAAGGACAGAGTGCTACATTAGTGAAATTTCCCAACTTCTTTCAGATCCAAAAAGCATAGAACTAAGGACAAACAATGTGATATTACTATTTAAATTAATAAATTTCAGATAGTAGGGAACTAAAATGTATTTCTTACTTCAGATTTTATCCCCTAAAATAGGGGGGGAGAAAGACAGAAAATGATCATACAGTATTTTGTCATACATTATCTTGTATTTTGCTGTTATAATATGATTCCAGCCACATCCCACACACTGTCAGCTGTTTTTTGTTTTCTCTTATTTAGGAAACAAAATGCAAATGATTGTCCAGGGCACACAAGTGCCATGGATTGCATTTTTATTGTGATAAATATTTATATCTCATAGGCTTTGGTTTTCTTAAGTTAGACAGTAATTTTTAGAATATGACCTTTTTGCCTCAGGAAGCATCTGTCACAATAATCAGTATATTTCACTATTTGTAAATCTGAATCTTGTTGAATGTTCCTGGACTTATAATGTAACCCATGTTATTTGTACACCTGAGATTGCAAATATGGCCAGACTTAGAGGCTAAGTCACGTTCTTTGTTCATCTGGCATCTTTCTAGACTTAAAGTATAGAATTGGCTACTCTAAAGTATTACCGGTGAAGGTGTCTTGGTGACTTGGACAGACCTATGAGCAAGAGAGTCTCCTTTTCCTAAATATTTATCTGAAAAGTGCATATACTCATAAATAAATAAATAATTCCACAAACCCAAGAATTAATTTGGGTCATCCATCATTATATGCAGTTCAAAATGGGAATGATATTGATAACAAACTGATATTTTTGGTTTAGTTTGGGGTTTTTTTTGGTTTGTTTGTTTGGTTGGTTGTTTCATTTTGTTTGTTTCTTTCTTTCTTTTTGGTGTCTCATAGTCTTCCGGTAAGGAGATACACAAAAGAAAAACTGTGAGGGAGGATAGCTGGTGACCCAAACTGGCCAAAGGGGTATTCCGCACCACAGAACCTTATACTCACTATAGAAACTGGGGGCGTTACCCAGAATGAGGGCTGATTTGAGTATGTGGGCTTTTGCTGCAGGAGATAACTTAAACAATTCTCTTAATTGTTTAAAAGAAGTCAGATTTGGTTTACTGCATGTAACAACTTATACTGTTTTTTCCTAGTGGGATTTCATTTGCAGTTGGGTGGCATTTAGGAACACCTGTCAATTTCAGCATGGCTCTTTTTGTGTGAAAATTTTGTGCAAATTAGTGAGAATTTCCCAACAAAATGAATACTGTTACTAGATGTGCACAATTACATATTGAAAATGCTTAGCTTAAGGATTCAAGTCCTTGGAAAGAAATTATTTCCACACCCCAAAGCCCCATTCCTAATTCACTTCTCAGAATTTAGCTCTATTTTGCATTTTGACAATGCTTTAGAAAAAATTTGCTACCTCACTGCACTTTGAAAGTAAGAGTCAGCAACACATAAATAAGTGTATTTTTAAAGACATACACTTGAAAAAAACTGGGCATAGATCCTTTAAACAGGCAGCCCTTTTATCTGGACAGAGACTTTGATCTGTATAGGTTAGATCAATGGCATGAGGCCAATTGGATGAGGTTCAATAAGACAAAGTGATGGGTCCTACACTTCAGTCACAACAAACCCATGCAGTACTACAGGTTTGGGAAAAGTGGCTGAAAACTGTCCCAGAGGAAAAGTACCTGGGGATGCTAATTGACAGCCGTCTGAACATGAGCCATCAGTGTACTCAGGTGGCCAAGAAGGTCAATGGCATCTTGGACTGAACCAAAAGCAATGTGGCCAGCAAGACCTGAACAGTGATTTTTCCCTGTGTACTGGACACTGGTGAGGCCACACCAAAATTCTGTGTCCAGTTCTGGGCCTTTCACTACAAGAAAGACACTGAGGTGCTGGACCATGTCCAGAGAAAGGCAAGAGAGTTGGTGAAGGGTCTGGAGTACATGTCCTATGAGGAACACCTGAGGGATCTGGAGGTATTTAGCCTGGAGAAAAGGAGGTTCAGGGGAGACCTTATCATTCCCTATAACTACCTGAAAGGAGATTGTAGCCAGGTCGGGGTTGGTCTCTTCTCTTGGGTAACAAGTGACACAATGAGTAGAAATGGCCTCAAGCCAGTGTAAGTACAGCTTGGACATCAGATAGTATTTCTTCACTGAAAGGGTGGTTAAGCATTAGAATGGGCTGCCCAAGGAAGTTGTAGTGTCACCGTCCCTAGAAGTGTACTAGAAATGATGGGACTTGGCACTTATCACCATGATTTAAATTTCAAGGTAGTTTTGGTCAAAAGTTGACCTCAATGATCTTGGAGGTCTTTTCCAACCTTAATGATTGTATGATTCTATAAACTCTGTCTCACTGATTGAGAAATAATTAAAATAACCTGGTCATTTCAGATGCAACTCTCTTATAGTCAAAATCAAAATTCTCATTATCATCAAAGAATGTAGAATGAGGATCATCCTGAAGTTTAGGATAAAACTGAAACAGACAGAAAAAAAAACCCCAACAACAAAAGGAGCTAATGCATATCACTTTATATCCACTGTGTTAATCATTGTTATTGCAGCTAAAAATATCATCAAATATGGCTAAACCTTACTCAGTGACTAAGAAAAGCAGAAAATAGTTTTGCCTATCTAACATTTATTAAGCTTCAAGACATTAAGAGATGGCACAGTCTTTTAATCACATGGTTACAGAAGTGATGTTACCCTACTACATAGTTATGTTTGACAGTGTTTTATATGCATGTGTGTGTATAGACATACATATATTACCTCCCAGGAGCTTGATTTCTTACAAAGGTTCACATTGTTAGAAGATGAGTTGCAGAACAGTTCAAAAGGTATGAATGTTGATCAAATTAGGACTTTACGTCACATACTGGAGTGCATAGTACCAGAAAACAGATGCATGGAGGTTTGGATTTTTTGTGTGAATTGTACTGTAGTCATGCAATGCTCACCTCTCAGTTAACCCACGCTTTATCTTTCCCTTTGTTGTGGTTTAAGTGCAGCTGTCAACTAAGTACCACATAGTCACTCACTCACCTTCCTCTGGCAGAATGGGGGAGAGGATCAGAAGAGTAAAAGTGAGAGAACCTGTGGATTGAGATAAAGACAGTTTAGTAAGTAAAGGAAAAAGAAAAATAAGATGAGCAATTATTTCACCACCATGGGCAGGCAAGTGTTCAGCCATCTCCAGGAAAGCCAGGTTTCATCATGTTTGATGTTGACTTGCGAATACAAACACCATTACTCAGAATTTCCCTCTTTCTCCTTCTTCCCCCAGCATTATGTACTGAGCACAGTGATTGGTATGGAATATCCCTTGTGTCAGCTGGAATTAACTCTCCCAACTGTTTCCCCCACATCTTCCAATACGCCCCCAGCCACCTTACCAGCATGGCAGCATAAGAGGCAGAAAAGACATTCGGGCTGTCCCGGTACTGTTCAGGAATAACAAAAAACCTCTGTATTATCAACTTTGATTTTTCAGCACAAATCCAAAACATAGCCCATTACTAGCTGTTGTGAAGGAAATTAACTTTAATCCAGACAAAAACAACACCCTTTTATTTCAAAGGGCAGATTAAAGCATAATGTTCTCACCTTAATGGAAGATACAATTTTTTTTTCATATACTGTTATATCTTGTCATGAATATTTGTAATGATATANCATTAAATAATTTCCAAATATAATCCTAATGACTGTGTCTGACAGTAGGACCAGAACATTTTAGTTATCAGTCATTTGAATTAGGAGAGGAAGTTATACTAATTCTTGACAGCAGTCCAATATTCCTTCCTCTTTTTTTGCTTTAATAAAGATTTCTTTTTGCTTTACACATGTTGAGCATAACCAAGGTGATAATAGTTGAAGTAGTGAGAGTACATGAAGAATACACTCCCTATTGCGAAGTTAATGCCATCTTCTTGTCCAGAGCAAATGGGAAACAAACCTTATATACTTTGTTCAGTTTAGCTNGGTTACAGAAGTGATGTTACCCTACTACATAGTTATGTTTGACAGTGTTTTATATGCATGTGTGTGTATAGACATACATATATTACCTCCCAGGAGCTTGATTTCTTACAAAGGTTCACATTGTTAGAAGATGAGTTGCAGAACAGTTCAAAAGGTATGAATGTTGATCAAATTAGGACTTTACGTCACATACTGGAGTGCATAGTACCAGAAAACAGATGCATGGAGGTTTGGATTTTTTGTGTGAATTGTACTGTAGTCATGCAATGCTCACCTCTCAGTTAACCCACGCTTTATCTTTCCCTTTGTTGTGGTTTAAGTGCAGCTGTCAACTAAGTACCACATAGTCACTCACTCACCTTCCTCTGGCAGAATGGGGGAGAGGATCAGAAGAGTAAAAGTGAGAGAACCTGTGGATTGAGATAAAGACAGTTTAGTAAGTAAAGGAAAAAGAAAAATAAGATGAGCAATTATTTCACCACCATGGGCAGGCAAGTGTTCAGCCATCTCCAGGAAAGCCAGGTTTCATCATGTTTGATGTTGACTTGCGAATACAAACACCATTACTCAGAATTTCCCTCTTTCTCCTTCTTCCCCCAGCATTATGTACTGAGCACAGTGATTGGTATGGAATATCCCTTGTGTCAGCTGGAATTAACTCTCCCAACTGTTTCCCCCACATCTTCCAATACGCCCCCAGCCACCTTACCAGCATGGCAGCATAAGAGGCAGAAAAGACATTCGGGCTGTCCCGGTACTGTTCAGGAATAACAAAAAACCTCTGTATTATCAACTTTGATTTTTCAGCACAAATCCAAAACATAGCCCATTACTAGCTGTTGTGAAGGAAATTAACTTTAATCCAGACAAAAACAACACCCTTTTATTTCAAAGGGCAGATTAAAGCATAATGTTCTCACCTTAATGGAAGATACAATTTTTTTTTCATATACTGTTATATCTTGTCATGAATATTTGTAATGATATAACTCTTCTACTGCAGATGAGGATTTCAGTAGCCAAATGGAAAATTGAAGACAAACAAAATGAAGTCTGGAAGTCTTCTACCTGATTTGCACCTGTTTTATTTTATTGCTAGGGGGATTTTTTTTCCTTTTTCATCAGATGACTCAACATTTGGAAATTATTTCATTTGTGAAAGCACAAATCCTGAATGCATTAAGAGACCACATGTATGAGGTATGGTAGAAGTAAGTTGATTATTGCAAAGCAAAAAGATTTTATTATTTGTTTAGAATCAAAAAAGTGGTTGGTGTAGTTTACATTGTATCCAATCATTCAAACACCATTTAATCATCTCAGCTATGAAACTTCCTTCTCTCTTGTATCATATTAATTTACAACAAATTTTCCAGCTTCATCAAAAACTAAAAGACTTTATTGTGTTTTCTTCTAATGTATTTTGGTGTTGACTATTTTNGTTGGCACTAGGTCTCATGAGATACTTGAGCAATCTCAGCAGAGATCAACTACCTCTAGGAAAGTGGAAACTCTGATGTAAGTTTATAGACTTGTCATTAGACAAGCACTGAGCAGATTTTTCATCAGAGCAGCAAAAATATGTCACATTAAAAGAAACAAAACAACTTAAAACCTACTGCTTGCAGGG
>VWZD01012604.1:29083-39778 GCA_013396695.1 Sakesphorus luctuosus
TTATTCTTTTAACAAATTCTGATTACTGAACTCCACCTGGAAGTAATGTGGTAAAATTGTGTATGTTCTATAGGAAATTAGACTTTCAAAAATGTGTAATCTGTTAAATGTGTTTTAATTTAATTATTTGAGCCTAAAAAAGTCCCATGGGGGAGAACAGGACTTGCAAGATAGCCATACATGCTTATATATTAAAGATTGATTTTACTTCTGTTTCTTTGTGTTATGTTTCAGTTCTCATTCTTTTCAGAACTGAATATGGTGTTGAATTACAATCTTTTTGCATTTGCATTTATGCTAGTAACAGATTTTTGATGTTATATGCTGGTAGCAAAGTCACAAAATGGATACATTACCTTGAAAACTCATTTGCAGCTTCATCATAAATTTCAGTGAGTTTTTCTTTCTGTACATTGTATCACTAGCTGATGGAGTAACTAAGCCTGGAAACCATTTCTAAACACGGGAAGGACAAGAAAGTGAACTGGAGTCAACCAGTGTGGATTTGCAATGATGAAGTAATGATTAAGAAATAATCACCTTTTAAAATTAAGTGATTGGCTTTCTGGATGAGGAGAGTTCACCTTGTCTTTAGTAAGGCATTTGACACAGTATGCCATTGCATCCTCATAAATAAGCTGACAAAACACAGGTTAGATACATGAACAGTAATGTGGCTTGAAAACTGACTGAGAAGCCTGGCCTCATGGTGTTGTGATAAGCTGCACAAAGTCCATTTAAAGATAGATCAGTATGGTTACCCTAGGGCTGGTGAGAACCAGTGCTGTTTAATCTCATCATTAATGACCCAGACAATAGGCTCAGTGAGTTTGCAAATGACTCAAAATTGGAAGTTGAGGCTGCAGCAGATGCTTGTGTTGCCATTCAAGGGGATCTGGGCAGGCTGAGAGCTGGATTAGAGGAATCACACAAAGTTCAACAAAAAGAAATGCAGTCCTGCACCTGTGCAGAAATTCACCCAAGCACCAGCACAACTTGGAGCCAAATGTCTGGAAAGCAGCTTTACCAAGAGGAACTTTGGGATCCTGGTGGACACCAAGATGAATGAGCCAGCAATGTGCCCTTGTGGCCAGGAAGACCAGAATCTGTCTACGCTGCATTAGTAACAGCACTGCCAGAATGCTGAGGAAGATGATCCTTCCCCTTTACTCTGCACTGAAAAAGCAAAACTTGCAGTTCTGGCCCAATATCTGGTCTGCCCAAAAGACAGATATGGACTGGAAGCAGCTGCTGTGGGAAGAGAGCTCTGTGCTCTTGATCGTGGGAAGGGGTGCTGGTAGGTGGGTGGTGGTGGAGCCTTTGAGAACAACTCAGAGGTGTAATGTTTGCATGGAGGGGCTCTGCTGTTCATTAGGTACATGCTGAGGTGGATTCTCCGCTAGGCTGTGAGCTACTCCCATGAGAAGCTCAATGCCCCAAAGGGCTTCTTTGCTACTCTGGTTGATGTGGTGGTACACTCACTGGTAAGTTCTCCTGCTCCACTGTATCCACTGAAGTCTTCCTCTGCTATGTGTGGACCTCCATGCTGAAGGGCTCGTGCTCTTGTGTCTGCAAGGAGATGCCTTTCCTGAGCTGAAGAAGGACCCAGATATGGTGAAGGACATTATCAATGAAGAAGAGGATCAGTTCCTGAAAATACTGAGTAGAAGATGTCACATCCTGGACAGGAAGATCTAAAGCCTGGGGGACAGTAAAATCATCTCTGGTAAAGCTGTGACTTCTGTCAGTATGCAGCAAAAGGCATTTATTCTCTGGGATCACATTGGATATCAGTTCGTCTGGGAANACACCAAGATGAATGAGCCAGCAATGTGCCCTTGTGGCCAGGAAGACCAGAATCTGTCTACGCTGCATTAGTAACAGCACTGCCAGAATGCTGAGGAAGATGATCCTTCCCCTTTACTCTGCACTGAAAAAGCAAAACTTGCAGTTCTGGCCCAATATCTGGTCTGCCCAAAAGACAGATATGGACTGGAAGCAGCTGCTGTGGGAAGAGAGCTCTGTGCTCTTGATCGTGGGAAGGGGTGCTGGTAGGTGGGTGGTGGTGGAGCCTTTGAGAACAACTCAGAGGTGTAATGTTTGCATGGAGGGGCTCTGCTGTTCATTAGGTACATGCTGAGGTGGATTCTCCGCTAGGCTGTGAGCTACTCCCATGAGAAGCTCAATGCCCCAAAGGGCTTCTTTGCTACTCTGGTTGATGTGGTGGTACACTCACTGGTAAGTTCTCCTGCTCCACTGTATCCACTGAAGTCTTCCTCTGCTATGTGTGGACCTCCATGCTGAAGGGCTCGTCCTCTTGTATCTGCAGGGAGATGCTTTTCCTGAGCTGAAGAAGGACCCAGATATGGTGAAGGACATTATCAATGAAGAAGAGGATCAGTTCCTGAAAATACTGAGTAGAAGATGTCACATCCTGGACAGGAAGATCTAAAGCCTGGGGGACAGTAAAATCATCTCTGGTAAAGCTGTGACTTCTGTCAGTATGCAGCAAAAGGCATTTATTCTCTGGGATCACATTGGATATCAGTTCGTCTGGGAACTTAGAGGTGCTGGAAAGTGTGGAGTGACAGAGTTGGAGTCCAAAGACATCTCTGAGAGCTAAACCATCCCATCTCTCTTCTGGCCTCTGTTCACTTGCTCATGTTTCTAAGTTGCCCAGACACAGATTTCTGCGCTGTCAGGGAGGATGCTTTGGAATGTTCACGTTTTCAAGACCTGTTTGCTGTCCTGTCAGCAGAGCCAGTTGGGTGGGACACAGCCACTGGGAGAGCAGGGAAGGGAGCAGTGTGTTGTGGAACATGAGAGCTGATTGCTCTGCCCTTTCTCTGCAGGTGACACTTCCTGGTTGCTGTATGACACCTACAGTTTTCCTGGGGATCAGCCTGGGTTGATTGCAGAGGAGAAGGGCCTTGTTGTGGACATGGAAGGCTTTGAAGAAGAGCGGAAAAATGCACAGGTAGAGAATAGCTCCAAGGGAAGCTGCACTGTGAGTGGACAGGGAGGATTCCCTCCCTTGCAGTTTGCAGTCACAAGTCTGTGCCAGAGAGATAAAGATGATTAATGGACTGGAGCACCTTTCTTATGATCTGAGACTGAAAAAGCTGGAACTATTCAGCCTGGAAAAGAGAAAACTCTGGGTGATCTTATTCAGAGTGCATAATCCACTGATGGAAAGGAATGAGATGAATAAGCCTTTGCAGAAATGAAAATTTTATTTTTCCATTACACAAAACCAACCTGTCATCTATAGAGAAGGAAAGAGATGCACAAATTTTGAAACTATCAGAAGAAAGTAATAGCAGTATATAAAACTTTTGCAAAATACTGTGTGTTTTGTTCATACATCATTGATCACTAACATATTTCATTAATCTTCTATAATTAATAATTTAAATATCTGTAAATTGAAGATCAGAGGCATTTACAGTATGGCAGTGACATCTCTCGATTTCTCTCTCCATTTTTTTTTAAAGACTTTTATACCAAATACAACCAATACAAGTATTTTTAACTCTTTGAGCTGTACCGAGAACAAAATAAATGTAAAATTAGGCATAAGTTGAAGTTAATAACACAGTTCACACTACTATGATTATGAACCAGATGATTTATTTCAGGAATCTTAACTTTTTCATGTCTGAGAACTCTTCCAGAGCTTTAAAACCTGTGGCCATTTGAGATGTTACAATCAGTTGTGACATGACTTGTAAAAAATAGAGCAACTCAGAGAATATATGGCAAATCCTTGGAGCCTATACAGGAACTAGGTGTCTCCCACTGAGAATTTCCCTTTCAAGAAAAGTAAAATCTTTAGTTAAGTGAAGTCATAAGTTTCTTCTATGCAAGAAAAGGGAAATGCACTCCACTGGGATAAAGATGAGACTAAAGTTAAAAGTAAACTAATTTTCATTTCACAAGAAGAAAGTATATGTAAAATTACATATATATATATATTCTTCCACCTTCTTGAACATATTTTTTTCTTCTAAGAAAGAAGCACACAGTGGTCAAAACCCCTTCATATAAGCAACATATTCATCAAGAATAAACTGAGCTTTTTCCTAAATAAGCAATTCTGTATTTAGTTTATGATGAATAAAAACTCCAAAGTAATTATATAGCGTCCTATGGGTGACTGAATGTGTATGTTACTGTATTCGGAATTGAACAAATAAAGATAGAGAGATAAATGTAACCTGCGGTTTTCCTTCATAACAAGAAGGCAGCAATTCAGAAGGAATGGTGGATAGAATAACAAATTTATTAAAACTAACTGAAAAATTATTTCATTCCATCTCAAGGTTTGTAGGAGAACATGTTTGGAGCAATAGTTTCTCTCTTCACCACTTTATGCAAAGCTAAGTACAATTAGTGTCTTTGAAGCTTTTGCAGACATTAACAGTCTGACAGCTCATAGCAACTTGGAATTGCTAGGAATGTGAGTTTTATCAAATCATTGCCAATGTTGGTGACCCCTCAATGTAGTGTTAAGATGTAATAAATTTTAGACACCAGCCTGCACATCACCAAAAACTTGAGAAACACACTCTAAGTCCCTAGCATTGAAGCAGTACCCTAAAATTAACAGATTTAAGCCTCAATGATTGATTTATTGCAATTTTACTGAATTTTAGATTATTTTGGTAAACAATCTGAGGTTGTACAGTCTACTGATTTCTGATGAAACCAATTCATTTGACACAAACATCTATACAATTATAAATGGTGAAATTTAGCTGTGTTTCAGGAACAGAGCAACATTTGGGATAGCAAGCTAATTAATGACTAATCAAAAAGCTCAGACTCCATCTTAGTGACATTTTTAGGCCTAGTAGAGAAGGATATGAATGAAATGAAGCTCAAGATAAAAGAAAAAATGCCAGCTTGGTACTTTCATTCTTGTAGCTCACACCCATTAGAAGTAAACAAGTGATTTATAGGTTTTAGCATACTTTAAATTAACATAATTGCTTAAATTTACAGTTCTACATGGAATACTTGTTGGGGAAGGTTGAGCTTTGTGAGAGGCTTGTATTGTGCCCTCGCCAGCCACGCCGACTGTACCCTGCGTTCGGAGCTGGATGTCAAGGTGTGTTCTCATAGAGATAGAGCCTTGCACCCAATAATAACAACAGGAACGTTCAACTTTATTAGTGATAAACAGGTTAATATAACTTTTTAGGGTGAACATGTAAACGACAACAACTTGTGATAGGACAATAGGTTCTGTCCATGAGGTAGCAGGCTGTGCTGATTGGAGGAAAGGCAGTGTGCATGAGGCTGGTAACACGGTGCTGGCACCGCGGGGGTGCTGTTTTTCCCCAGCTCTGAGGTTGTTTACCTGTCTTTAGGTTGCCTCAAGGTTGCAGCGACCTTGGCTGGCCTGTCAGCTTCTTGACAGTGGGTTGTGCATAGAAGCTCAAGCCAAATCTCTCCCTACAAATACTGGTCCAAAAGCTCATTAAAACACTCTCTGCATAACCATGTCAATGAGTCCATGGGGTCTGTTGAGATGTACCTGCAGATCCTGAGGGAATAGGCAGAGGAAGCGACTAAGCCGCTCTCCATCAGATTTGATAAGTAATAGTGTGATAAAATTTCCACTGGCTGGAAAAGGGTAAACATAAAGTCCATTGTTAAAAAGGGAAATAAGAAAGACACAGGGAACCACCAGCCAGTTAGTCTTGCTTCAGTACCTGGCGAAATCATGCATTAGATCCTCCTGAGAACTATAAGAAGGCCCATGAAAAGTAAGATGATTGGTGATAGGCCATGGAGTTTCACCAAGGACAAATTATGCCTAACAAATTTGGTTGTCTTCTGCAGTGGGGTTGCAGAAATGGTGGATGAGGGAAGACAAACTGAGATCTTCTCCCCAGACTTGTGCAGAGGATTTGGCATTGTCCTGTGTGATATCCTTGTCTCTAAATCGGAGAGACACGGGTTTGATGTGATGACCACTCAGAGGAAAAGGAATTGACTGGAAGGTCTCACTCAAAGAGTTGTGGTCAACAGCTCAATGTCCAAGTGGAGACCATTAATGAGTGGCCTTCCTCAAGGTTTGGTGCTGGAACTGGAGCTGTTCAGCATCTTTTTTTTTGGTGCCATGAACTGTGGAACTGAATGCATGCTCAAAATGTTGGAAGATGACACCAATTTGAATGGTGAAGTCAACAGTCTGGGAGGAAGGGATGTCATTCTGAGACACCTCAACAGCCTTGAGAGTTGCACCCAGGCAAACCCCATGAAGCTTAACAAGACCAAGTGGAAAGCTCTGCATGTGGGTTGGGACGAACCTAGTGAAAAAACCAGGCTGGATGAGGAATGGATTGAGAGCAGTGCTCAGAAGTTGGAGGTGTTGGTTGATGAAATGTTCAGCAAGACCCACCAATATGCACTTGCAGCCCCCTGTGCTGCACAAAAACAATTGTGACCAACAGGGTGAGGGAAGCGATTCTGCCTATCCACTCTGCTCTTGTTAGAGCCCACCTGGAGTACTGCGACCAGCTCTGGGGTCTGCAGCATAGGAAGGATGTGGACCTTTTAGAGCAATTCCAGAGGAGGCTAGGAAGATGAGCAGATACCTGGAACGCGTCTCCTATAAAGACAGGCTGAAAGACCTGGACTTGTTCACCCTGAAGAAGAGAAAGTACCAAGGACAACTTAGAGCAGCCTTTCAGTACCTAAGGCAGGCCTTCCAAAAGAGCTGGAGAGGGACTTTTTACAAAGCCTGTCCATGGCACGGGGGTTGGACCTAGATGGTCCGTTCCAATCAAGTTGTTCTATAATTCTATGAGTAGCGTTACCAAGTAAGGCTAGTTTTCAATAAAAAGACTGTATATTATCAGCAGGAAAGATTGTTGAATCACAGTTCATTTTGTGAAATGATAGGAGTCATTGATCTGAAATGCTTGATTTATTAAATTTAATAAAGCGGTTTTGAGCATATACTATGAAGTATCTGTCTTATCTGACTATTACACAATTAACTGAGTAGATAAAGTATCAAGTTCTTATTCTTCCCTTCATGTACCAAGAACATTATTCTTTGCATAGTACACAATGAAGCTTATATTTGCCTTGTAACCTCTTACTGTAGCACTGTTATCTGATTGCTTGTACAGCAAAATGTGGCTTGCAAATTTGTGTAAAGTTTCTTTCCAAATAAAAATGATCATAAATAATTTTACACTTGAGTTCAATAATACTGAGACTTTCCTTCAGACTAGTTTGGGATGTATGGAAAATCTTTTGAGAAAGCAGGATTTGTTGCTTCATTCCCACAAATTCATTCTGGAAAGTGTTCAGGATTATCAAAGACAGACTTATTTCAAAACAAATTGGAAAAAAGGAGTATAAGGAGTTGAAAAAAAAACCCCATATGTCCACTGTTCTTAAAATAATCATATAAGATCCTTCTTAAATTTGTTAATGGGAAATCAATGAAGCCACACTGAGAAAATATGACCCATAAAATGCTAGGCTATTCTGTGATAAAATATATTACCTGAAAGTCTGCTAGCACTTTAAGCCACTGAGGAAATCATAAAACTGTGATGATAATTATGTTTAATTTGTATGGAACAGAGCCTTACAACAGAAAAGGTGTGTAAAACATTCTACTAGCATATAACAATGTGCTTCTTTCCCACAGTTGTTTTCCTTTACCCTCTTTTAATGGTTAAAATAGGAATAAAAAGAAGTGTTCTGAGTAGTCTGAACATTTTTCAATTAATTAATGAACCATAACAGAAAACAATTAAAAATATTTAATTTTAGAAAAAATTGTACCCATTTATTATACTTTATATTATCATTAAATTATGGACCTTGTAACTTGTTATTTTAGATATGAGAGGCTATCACTTTGCAGAGGCAGACTTCATCTTGGTTTAGATTTATTTTGTCATATTTGCTATAAGCATGTGTATTTTCTATAAACTGAGATTTTTGGTTTCAGCCCCTACAAAAAATTAATTTGTATCCTTTTTTTGTGTGTGTGTGTGCCTGTCATGCTTCTCTTTCAGAACTATCTATGAACTTAATATTCACATTATTATAATAATTATTACAATCTCCAAGGAGTTAAACTTTCTAAATAATATGTAGGATGACAACACTGCTGCTTCTGAAGTACTTCTCCACAGAGGGAGTGAAAATCCTTTAGTTTAATGCTACCAAGGAATCTTTAAATTTAAACAATGCCACTTGTAATTATTCTATTTTACACAGACGCTAGTGAAAACACAGGATGAATTAATTAGGATGCAATTTTTTTAAAAAAAGAATATGCATTCTTTCATGTGTCTGGTTTTTAGTGCAAGTTCTAACCTATGTCTCTGGTAGGTGATATCTTAATATCCATTAAAGAATGAAGAGGTCTCGCTTATTCAGATCTACCTTCTTTTCCTATGGCTCAAACACAACAGATTTAAGTCTAAAAATAAGCTCATAAATTGGCAGAGATTTTAAATTACTGCTCTTGAGTCATAACAAGTAAATTTTTTTTGATGCTATGAAGAAGATAAAAATATTTTCTGGCATAAACTAATACATATCTCACAGAAAAACTCCTTTTTGATAGCTTCAGTTCTCAGATATAGACCATATCTCTGTTCTCCAAACTGGGCTGAGCACATGCAGCTTGCATCGTTTTACCTTTTTTGAATCCCAAGAAAGAGGATACCACAAGAAGACTGGTGATTTTGCACTTAAATGGTGTTGAGGCAAAGAGGTAAACAGGTATTTCTTCACAACTCTAATTCTGTAAGCCACTTTCCTGTGAAAAAATTTGGTAGGAACCTTGCCCACATGGTTTTTACTTCCCACCTGACTGACAGATGAAGACACCATTCTCATTCTCCTCTTTCAATCTGCCACCATCTTTGCCTGTATTTAGTCCAGAGTGCTTATGATTTCCCAACTCCAACTCCCCACATGTTATTCCAAGGGTATTTGCCTGGAGGCCTTAAGTCTGTGACTTTCTATCCCTCTGGATTTCTGTAGGCATATCTCACTATGCCTGAAGAAGGTATTCAAAGGTGCTCTGTACTAGGTGAGCAGGAGCTTCCCAAAGACACATCTCCATTGTGAACAAGACTTCTTTCCAATTTCATCACAGTAAGAAAGAAGGTGGGGATGGAAGCCAGTAGTTCAAAATTCAAATATTATTTGGCTTGTGTGGGCAAAATTTGCTTATCACCAGGAGTGAATGTTTGATGCCTGACAATTGTGAGTATTCATGCTGAGCAGAGACAGGAGGAAATTTTCTCATGCATCTTAATTGGTGATTAATCATCCCTGTAACAGAACCTGGCTAGCATACAGGCAAAGCACAACCAATCCTACTTCGTAGTACTGGCTCATAATCAACCTTAGGCAGGAACAGATGATCTGCAGTGTCTTGTGCCTGTGAGACAGTGGGAAGCAGGCACTAAAATGTTCCCAAAGTACAGTGTATCAGGCCAAATTCGCACCTTGTTCCTGTGCCAAGCTATTCCTGGCACTCTACTGATTGCTAGTTAGAGTCAGCTTACTGCTATGCAGTGTCTTACCCTTAGTTACTCAGAGCCAAGAGCCAGTGCTTTTGTGTAGAGCTAAAATAAATGCCCATGCACAAATAATACATGCAGCTGTTTGGTATCTTGTTCTTTTGTTTGTTTTTTGTTTGTTGGTTTGGTTTGGTTTTGGTTTTTTTCACTCATTCTTGGCAGCAAAAGTCTTTGAATGGTTTTGACTGTAATTGTTATGATATTAAAAAAATTAATTACTTCTGCTGTACTGATAAATGCCATAATTTTAAGCAGAATGACCACAGATGACAGCATGTAAGATTCACAAGCATTTGGATATCGCTTTTAAAATCCTATAGTATTGAAAGACTCACAAGCTGATGCAAATTGCATCTGACTGCACACTAGATTTTCATATACCTTCTGGAATTGATTCATGACTCAGGTGTTTGGAGTGTTTTTAAAGTATCACCTTAGCTATAGCTGCTTTAACACATTTAGATTTCAGATAGTGTTGCTTTACTTCTATCCTCAATAAATTTATATTCAAACTTCTAATGACTGGACTGCAATATAACACATAAATTTCTGCTTTGCAAAAGAATTAAATGTTATAAAGGGACCATAAACAAAAAATGTTTTAAAGTAAACTTTCTGTCCTAACTCTTGCTATTGATGTACCAAAATTTGTAATGTGACTTGTATTTTAAATGGAATATAAAAAGCATGAAGCCAGATCGGGATGGTTTCCATGGAATTATGTATGAAAACATTTCACAAGGCACAAACTATGCTGTGAAAAAAATGAGGTGATAAGCTCATACTTAATATATTTAACATTAAACTGGGTTTATAGTGCTTGAAACAGTTTTCATAAAAAACTCCTCTCAGATTAGAATGAAACATATTTACAATAATAATTATGTTTGATGCTGTAATCACTCTAGACCTGTCACTGACATTTGAAAGGGTTGCAGAATAGGGATTTTGGGAATTTGATTGGATTGTTATATTGAGACCAGTACGATATTTTACTTGGGGAAAATTATTCCATGTTTCATAAGAAGATAAAATACCATAATTTTTCATTTAATTCTGAAGAACTCCTTACACATTTGTGTTGACCTTTTATAAATTTCCACACAGCAATAATGGCAACCCA
>VWZD01012607.1:1099-12660 GCA_013396695.1 Sakesphorus luctuosus
AAAGAGAGAAGAGACACCTAACAAATATGACTTATCTGGATGACAGTAAGGTGAGGGATTTGAACTCTTGGAGTGCTCAGAAGGCAGTCCTGAGTTCTCTAGATTATACAACTCTGGATAAATAATATTTGAGGATCGTAATGAGAAATGTTTGTAAGATAGAAAAATATTTATAGTGGATGTTATGTTATTAATTCAAATTTCTATACAGAATAAATATTCAGGCAGTTCAAACAAGAATTTAGAAAAAATAGAATTGGATTATTTTTATGATTCTGGGTCATCTTATTAAATAGCAGGCTAATGTATTGCAAACCGTTATCCTCTGTTTTTAATGAAAAGGAAATCCTGAAAAATACTTCTGAAACCTTCTGCCTAGATTTTTATAATGTAGGTTAAACCATACACTTAAATGAAAATAGAAGGAAGAAAGATTCTGTAAGTTGTCATCAGTGAACTCATGCCCAGCTGTAACAGAAGACACATTTTGTGAAACAGTTTCCTCTCTCCCTCTTGTATCTTCAGACCCCTTTATTTCATCCACTTTCTTCCATCACGTTGCCAGAATACTATTCCCAAAAAGTGTACGAATATCCAAAAGAACCTTTTAGAACAACAGGAGGAACATAAAAATTGCCAAATCAAGTACAGGTTTATTTTGTTGGTTTTATTGTTTTGTTTTTCATTTACCTTCTTAATCATTCTCCATCTCATCACTTATATTACCATTTCTGTAGCATCACTGGCTTTCAGTCTTATAGAACTTTTACTTCTCAATTCCACTTGGCCAAAACTAGTCCATACACAATGCTCTGTGGGGCACATTTCCAAGTTAGACACCCAGATACTTTTCTATCAAGGAGAAATAATATGACAGAGAAGTCTAATAATATTAATCTGCGCTTCAATAATTTCTGTTGGACACTAACTTAATTGAATTTTAAAGTAAGTTTATCTGACTTGATTTGGTTATGAGCTAACAAAACATTTAAGAATTTATGTTGTGTAAACACACAAACAGAATGCACAGGCAAATCAGAGACTTCCACAGGATTTGAATACACTATAGCAAGAATAAGCTAAAACAGCACATAAAAAAATCCCTAAAAAATAGGCACTAGTTAATGAAATATGTCAAATATATATATACATATATAAAGTCAGTAGTAGAAGACTTTAGGTATCTTGTGCTGCTGTCACTTTAGGAGGACACAGGGACTGTGTTGTACCTGTCGTCTGTCGTATCATTTTGAATGACAAGGCAACTGGATGGTGCCAAATCTTACCGTTGACTATAATGAAAGGCACAGTTTTAACTTTCAAAACCACATATAATAGAATCTAAACGCATTAAATTTTTAGTGTGTGCAGTCTAGAGCTCATTACCACCTTGCATGATGCCACAGCTACTCTGTTGTGTGTTCTTACCAATTTCTTTGTTCTGGCCAGAGAACTATCCTTTAAAATGTGCCTTAATACCTAAATGACATTTGAAAAACATCTGAAAAATGTTTTAGCTATGTTTTCTTTCATAAATAAATAATGAAATGTAACATAGCTAAAATAGAGATAATAATTTTAAGTTCTCAAAGTAAAACTCCAGCAACTGGTGGTAATTTTCTTTATAGTTAAAATGAAGAGCACAGAAGGAATAATCAATACCTCTGAAAATAGAATTGACTTTGAGCACACTTTTTTAATTAAGTTCTTAAATCACAGCCTGCTCTTAATAACATTTTAACATAATGAAAGCTTTTATTGTGTTTGCAGTGTTCTCAAATGTAGACTTTCTTTTTCAGTTAGCTAAAATATTTCATTCTCCTACTTGATGACAAATCTTCATATAGAAAACAAAAATACAATGAACTGCAAAATTTAAATGAGAATCATTTAAATGAAATCTGGAATTCTAACAAAATCTGACAAGAGAATTTAGGGTTTTTTTTCTAATAAGAGAGACATTAAAGTATGCTTTCACAGTGTGGATAATTTTCAATGTCAAAGTTCATAAAGAAACAAGCAACAAGTAAAACATGGCATATTATGATGATGCACTTGATGCCTTAAGATTTTTTTATATATATTTGTAGATTTTAATAAAGCTGTATAGTTTCTCTCTCTTAGGGTATCAGTAAAGAGTTTCTAAACCCCTTTCTCACAGTTTGTGCCACATTCTTCAAATTCTGTTTAATGGTCTTTTCAAGGAAAGAGATTTTAGTAAGGACATCCAGTTTGGGCCACAGGCACCTGGACTGGAATAGTAAGATATATTGTAGTCAAAACAGGATAGAGGGCCCAGAACCCTTGGAGGGGCTCCAATGGGGCAGTTCTGAGGGTGGTATCAGAGGAAAGTGGTTTTCAGTTTGTATGTGCCCATTAGATATGATAATTAATTAGTGTTCTAGATTTGTAAGAACCTATATTGGGTGTGCACTTATATACTCCATGCACCTGAGAGCTTTCGTTAGAGAACTGCTCTCTACCTCATCTATACTAATACGGTTTTTAAAGGGCTTTTTTCCTCCATTTTAGGCAACACACTAAATATGACAACAGCATAGAAGTAACTTTTTTATTTAGGGCTAGAGTATTTGAGAAAAAGAATCAAACACAGGAGGTTCTAATACTTATTTGACATCTCTCAATGCCAAATACTATTTAGTGTTACTGAAAAAGCTGACTACAGGTGTGTTAGGTAGAGGGGCACAGGAGTGATGGTCACAAATCACTATTTGTGCTATAATCAACCTTTTATCATTGGCATTTTGGTCTCCTTAGTTACCTGTGTTAAAAGTATAATAAAAAGTCTGTACTTAAATGTCCATAGATATGAAGATTGTCTTTGAATAGCTGTGAACTTGCATAAAAGGCGGAATCTTCTTAGGGCTGCCTGACTATGACTATGCTGCTGGTTATACCCTGCCCTGAGGTGAAGTTAACTGAGCAGGACATGGCACGGCATGGAAAATGCCTGGATGTGACACATAACAGTATGTGAAGGTGAAATAAATTATAGATAGCTCCATGAGGCACGGCATGAGTTGCAGAGGTGGTTAAGGCAGAATTATCCAAGAAATGATTGGACTTCACAGGTAATTGGAGGGATAACTCAGGACCTTCAGGATGGCAGTATCTTGCAGGCAAACAGTGACAAGCTAACCATACCAGCGATGACCTACAAGGCTGAAGCTACAAAAAGAACTGGCAAAGAAATACCTGGTTTGCATAAGGAAGTAGCACAACTAGGATCAATAGAGAAGAATTAATTGAGGTCTGTTAGGAGGCGATTGGGGCATAGAAAGGGAGGCGGTGAAAAGAAAGTCAAGATAAAGGAAAAGCAGTAATGAGATGTGTTAATGTTGAAATTGGTGCTGCCTAGGTGTACTTTCTGGGCAGCTCTGCACTTGATCACTGTAGCCTAAATCAGGACTGTAGACAAAGCCTGTTGCTCTGAGCATAACACAGCAGTCAGCCCTGCAGGCAAGACACCGTGGGCTCAGTTCTTTCCCTGGCTAAGAGGAGCACACCGAGACAAGTAAATCAACAGCATCTCCAGACAAGGTTTTGTTCCTGAAAGCATCCACATCTGCCCATCACTCTAACAAGTATAAAATTTTGAGAAAATTATTTTTGACACATGCAATTTATGCAACTCAGATTTTAGCTTTTAGCGGCAGATGTACTTCTAAATATGAGAAAGGTATTCACTGGAAAAGTGATATCAACATTTACTGATTGGGAGAGGTCAAAGCAACTTATTTTTTTAAATTGCTACTATTCATTGTTTAGTATTTCTCCAAACACAATTAATAATTTGTACTTCTAATAGTCTCAGAATAATTCTTTTTTTGACTCACAAAGAGACGGAGATGTGAAACGAGCAAAATGTAGACAGGAAGAACTGCACACACATGGGTTAGATTAAACTACTAAACCCATTTTACCTGAGATAAGAGACATTTTGTTTCCTATACCTAAGGAAGAACTTGAATTAATATCTTGAATATATTGTGATTAAATGACACTCATTCAACCTTAATATTTGGTAATGCATGCATACACATAGACAACACTGCTGGACTGCAACTCTCTTAAATGGTATCAGCAACCAAACTATAATACATAAATACATATAATATACTGTAGTAAGAAGAAAGAAAATTCTGTTCAAAATATTCATTAAGTTCCTTATTCAGTTTGGCATTTTTTTCTATGGACTCTATGATCTACATGGAGAACTTTCAATATTCCCTGCCTACTTTGAAAAAATACAGAATAAACTGCAAAAAAATGTAATTTATTGAGCTGAGAATCAAGCACCACACGTGTTGTAGGATCCATTGCTTCAGGAAGACTATTTATTACCTTCTTTATTATCAAATACATTTCAACAGAGCCCAATTCTAGATTCCTTCTATGTTTCCCTCTCTAAATCATGTACTTTCTGTGAAAAATGCTTGTGTCATAATTTTTTATTAATCTAAACCATTTTCACCTCATTTACCTGAGATTTATACATCTTGCTCCACAGAAGACATTAAATTTAGGGAGGAACATATGAAGAATTCTGAGAAAGAAGAACATAAACTTTCAGAAGGAAGCAATAGAAGTCTACTCCATTAATGATTTTTTTTATTAGAAACAATTAAATACAGATTTAAGGAAATGAAAGTTCCCATCTCACCTTCTATAGATTCATCCACCATTTGTAATATTGTGAAGTTCAATAGAGATTTGGTCCTACAGCACTTGAGTATATTCAATAAAAAAAGTAAATTTATCAAAACATGGAACATGGAGTATTTCAAATTTCATGTGGTGGAGGACAGAGGAAACAAGTGCTACTATGTGACCAAAGTATAGGACAATTTTTAATTATTTTAAGATATGAAGAAAGAAGAGTATATATGCAGGCAGATTGAACAAAAAAAAAAGTGTCTAATTTAGTATAGTCTCAGTATAATGAATAAGTTTTAAACATGTAGGCAAAGAACTCAGCCTTTTCCAAGTGGGCATGAGTCATACTCATTGAAATTGTCATATTTCAGCAACTCTGTCATTGAGAGAGAGTTTTCAAAAGTATCTACAAAATAGTTCCTTCTGTTGTCAAGATTCCATGAAAGTTACAGTTTCAATAGCACTACAGTCAACTGCTGGAGACATGGATGAGTTCATGAATGGTGGTAATGACTTTGAAACTCATAAGCAGACCCTACTTCACAAATCAGTTCTTGATCTTGCAGAAGTGCTTTGCTGCAACACTCTAGCCTACATTTCTTGAAAGAAAAAAACTCAGTAATTATGTGAGAAAACACAGAAATCAACAAAAAAAGACATGGACCTACATGTGGAGGATAGCTTTTTATTTTTCCAGCATATTCCATCAAATTTTGAATTTTGCACTTGTATTTTTGTCAAAAGAAATGTCCTAATTAATTATGATCCATTAAAAAGTTACACCACAAACTCTACTGTAGTTTGGTCAAAATCTTGTGACAGGGCTTCCAGCTCTGAAAGTCTTTCATGAAGATGATGAAGATGCCTAATTCAGATTTATCTTGATTTACCTCAACTCCTGTAGATAAGATTTTCAGTTAAATACTTTTCTTAGTTGTTATATTTCTATTAGGGTTATATTTCTATTTAGGTTTTCTGGCTATCAGGATTCTTTATGTGGGTGTGAGTCCTTATTTTCAAGCACATGACACACTTACATATACTTGTAATAAGATGCTAATTTCACCTTAAAACTTACTGAATCTGGATACCTAATATAGGTACAGTATTAAGGCTTATAAAATTTCTGTGTCTTCACTGCTTTGCTCATCAGTTGTATTGAAATGGAAAATATGAGACCAATACAACATATTATTACTTCCCATGCAAATTATGTTAATAAAAATAGATACAAAAAAATGGATGTTTTCCAAGAATTTTTTACTGCTAAATGTTAATGAATTTAAATTTAATCAGGACAGTATTTCAAATAAATCCCAATTAAAAAGAATATATTTTTCTATTGCCAAGGGATAAGTGTTGTTCAACAAAGTTTAAAGTGTATCTAAAATTCAAATTTTATTTTGATGCATGTTTTACTAAGTAAATATTAGGAGGTACATGGACCAGTTCATTCAAGAATGGCATACAGTCTACCTAACAAAGAGATTTATTTTATAATTAAATGTTAAGTGTTTTGTGAGAAACCTTTAAGTCCAAGTTCCTTGGTGGTAATATCAATGGACAGCTATCTTTAAAGGTACAAAAATAAATATTCACAAAGAAAAAGAAGGTGTATTTAACATTGAAGAATTTATTTCAATTCTTTTTTCTAGAATATGAGGGGTTTTTTTCAGAAATTATACTAATGTTAAGAATCTGAAAAAAAATTTAAGATAAATATGGAACCTGCAATCCACACATAAGCATAGAATTGTTTGGGTTGGAAGGGACCTTAGCTCTAACCCCCTTGCTATGGGCAGGGAACCTTTCTTTAGACCAGGTTGCTCAGGGCCCCATTAAGCCTGTCCTTGAACACTTTCAAGGATGGAGCATCCACAACTTCTCTAGGCAACCTGTTCCAGTGCCTCACCACCCTCACAGTAAAGATTTTTTTTCTAGTATCTAATAAAAAACCTTGCCCTATTTCAGTTTGAAACCACTTCCTCGTTATCCTATCATTACATGCTCTTGTAAGAAGTATCTTTCCATCTTTCATACAAACTCCCTTCCAGTACTGGAAGACCACAATTAGGTCACCCCAAATCCTTCTCTTTTCCAGGCTGAATGAACCCAATTCTCTCAGTCCTTCATTGTAGGAAAGTTGCTCCATCCCTCTAAACATTTTGGTGGCTTTCTCTGGGCTCACTTCAAGGAGTCCGTGTTTTTTCCCGTGCTGGGGACCCCATAGCTGTATGCAGTAGTCCAGATGGGGTCTCACCAGAGTGGAGTAGAGGGGCAGAATCACACCCCCTGACCTGCTGGTCCCGCTACTCTTGGTGCAGCCCAGGACATGTTTGGCTTTCTGGACTACAGGTGCACATTGCTGGGTCATGTCCTGCCTCTCATCCACCAGCACTCCCAAGTCCTTCTCAGCAGGGTTGCTCTCGATCTGTTCATCCTCCAGCTCAGATTGATACCACAGTTTGCCCCAACCACATGCAGCACTTTGCACTTGGTTTTGTTAAAGCACAAGAAATTCCCATGGGCCCACTTCTTGAGCTTGTCCAGGTCCCTCTGCATGGCATCCTGTCCTTCAGGTGTGTCAACCACACTCAGTTTGGTGCCATCTGCAAATTTGCAGAGGGTGAACTTGATTTCACTGTCTATGTCTGTGATGGGTTTAATCCAGGCTTCCTTAGTAACCAGTTGCAACTAGGAAAGTGGGCATTACATAAGTATTCCACACATGTTTTCCACATAACAGAGGGGGAGGAGAGATAGAAAGTTTAGGGGTTTTTTCCTTCTTCCGCGAGGCTTGGGGGAGCAGAGGAAATCAAGACGGTCCCTTTCTTCGGTCGGTTTTCTAGCCTGGGACGTAGTGACATTGTATCTTTGCCAGTTTCCCCTCCTTTTTTTAAAGTTTTTGATTGTATTTTGTCTGCTTTGTGTTTGGGTTTTTTTGTCCCTCCTCGTTCCCATTTCCCTTTCCCTTTTCCCCCCCTTTTCCCCGGGGGCCCTAAAGGTGACTACAAGTTGCATGTGTAGCAGTACATGTTGGAAAATATATGTATGTTTTAATTCAGTCTGGTTTCTTTTGAGTTCTTGCTTTCTTTTCAGTTTTTTTCCCTTTGCTGAGAAGGGTTTGGGAAGGAGGGGCAAAGGGCAGTCCAGGCTTGGGCAGGGGAGCTGGGCCAAACGCAGACAATGTCATTGATGAAGATATTAAAATAACACTGATGATCCCACTATGGACCCCTGAAGGACACCACTTCTCACTGACGTCCCTTGGGACTCTGAGCTACTGACCACTTCTGTCTGGATGCAACTGTGTAACCTCATCCCCCCAACAGTCACCCATCAAATCCATCTCTCTCCATTTTAGAGAGAAGGGTGTTGTGAGGGATTGTGTCAAAGGCTTTAAAGAAGTCCGGATAAATGACATTTGCAGCACTTGCCTTGTCCACTCCCCTGTAGAATGCTGTAACACTCCCACCCTGGGAGCTGCAAGGAGTTTTAGTTTACAATATTTATTAAGGGCTCTTTAATACCTTGAGACAGCATCAAGAGAATAAGCCAAAGACTTGTTCCCAAGAGGTATTTTTTATTAATAATTTAGGAGAGAAAATAAGGGAACTTGGCAACAGTTCAAAAGGGCACCGCACAAGCTAGACAAAATGTTCCACCGCAATACTGACCCCGCACATACTATTCTACATCACTTAAGTCAAAATCCAATCCCTCCAGCTCCAAGCCACCCAAACTATCAAGAAAGGAGAAAAGAAAGAGGAGCAGAGGGAGCAAGGAAAGCAAAGGAGAAAAAGGGAGAAACAGATCATATAGCACCACTGAACCTTGTGGAAAGTCAGCTCTCACATGTCCAGGTGGCAGGGCCATGACACAGCTGCTCTGGGCTACAGCTCTGTGAGGTTCAACCCAACCCTGCTCCTCAACACACACACACGCACCCCACAAGGTGGTTCTGACCCAATAATCATTGATATGATGTCTCATAAATGCCACTAGGTTGCTTAGGCAGGACCTGCCCTTGGTAATGCCAAGGGCATGGTTTATTAGACCTGAATCTGCTATCTCTGTTTTAATTACTTTAAGTGGTAATTATTATAGTTTTACTAAAATAAAACTGATGCTCCCTATGGAAATGTACACACAACAAATTAACGTTCACTACTAACTAAGAAGTGAAAGGGTTCACTACTGTAACCCTTGATCAACAGGTTTAACTGTTGGTAATCCAGAGCTTAGTTTCCTGCAGCACAGTTGTGTCACTGTAGCACCATTCTGCTGAGAAATTTATTTTAAGTGTGAGAAAGTAAGTGGTCTAAAGTAATTAAAAAGTGTGGGGGAGAAAGAAGTATTGGTGTTTAGACAGTGACAATCATCAGTAGGTCAGAGATGCAGTAAGAAAAGTGCTGACATAGTAGGGTATAAAATGTTCAAACAAAAAATTCAACAACAGCAAGAAGAACAGTGAGGCTCTTCCCCATCTGACTACTAACTGCCCAGTCAACTGAGACTCATCAGAGATCAGTATTAGAGATGGTGAGCATATTAATGCTTTGCACGCTAACTTCTTGGTTGCAGCTATCTACCACATGTATTAGGCAACAAAAAATTGGTTTTCACTCCTAATTTTTTGTTTACTGACAACATTTTCCTTTATAATAAAAGAAGCTCAACTGAAGTAACCCAGGAAAGGAGGGTTATCCTTGGTACAGTAAGGCCAACCAAGCCTTCACAATAATTATGTTAAGGACAACTGAAAACAATCTACAAACAAGAATGAAAACTAGCTAAGATTTTCTAATTGTGATAATTGCAGTTTAAGAGAATTTCAACTATAGAAAACATTTTGATTGAAGCATTATTATAATGTGATTTGGCATTTAAAAGAGTTTTAAGTTCTTGAATATAGGTTAGTGTCATGGTAACAGATTTTAATTTGGAGTAATTTTGAGTATGCGTCTGTTTTGTTTTAGGTCTGCAGATTTTTTAGATGTATTGTAAGGAAAATTAAAATTATTAAAATTAAATTACACTGGTATAATTGATTTTATTTGAATTGTGGGTTTATACCTCATTAAACTACATTTCAGAAACTTATTTACTACTGTGTTATGAAGAAAAGAGAAACCAAATTTGACTAAATACTAGTATTTTTTAAAGGATACCATGTATCTTTCTGCAGCTTTCTTACTTCTAAGGGTCAGAAATGTTGGGGTTTTTTATTCCTTAAATTGCTCAGAATGTCTACAGTATACTCAATGTCAGTCACAGTATTGTTAAAATAGGGATATCTGAGTGTGGTTAGTTTTCATTCACTTTCCCTTTTGACATTCATATATGTCAGCATTATGTATTGACAATGATGTATTGCTAAACTACATACTGATAGCCTAGGCAAAGTTTGCCCAATAACCCTCTTACCATTTTCCACTTCTTCATATAAATTCATATGCTTATCTGGTTTAAAAGAAGAATGTCACTTCAAATAGATAAAATAGAAATTTTTTTGCAGCCAAATCTCTCCATTTTTGTCTGTAGCCCATATCGTTCTTTGAGGACAAAATAGTGGGAAAAGTAATATTGAGAAAAAAACAGCACCTACATTTCCAGGATAAATAAGTGAGTTATGAGCTACCACAATATAACTTCAAAACTTTTTCTTAAAATTTAAAGTTTTATTCAGATTTTGTATACTGTAAACATTAAACTCAGAATACTACCTAAAAAATACTTACCTGGAACGTTATCAAAGACTCATGTTTAGCATTAAATCTAAATAATTTGAAGAAAATAATTAAGTTGCTTTCATATTTAGGAAAGCAGCAGAGGAATGTAAATCTTAAAATTAAGAAAAAATATCTTGATTAAAGTTAAAAATTGCAAATCTAAGAAAACAATACCACTGCTCACCTGAAAATTGTTCTGTTGTTTTGAAATGGATGCAAAGCAAACAAACCAAACCCCCAGACGTGTTTGGTTCTAGCAAAGTCAGCAATACTGGTCAAGTAATCATATTTGTCTGTCCATTTTCAGAATTTTAAGAACAAATAAAATGGATTACAACTGCTTGTTATTTCTTCTACCCAATTACCTTCGGTGTACAACTGAACAAAAACATTATCTTTCAATTACATTAAATAAAAACCAAAAAAACCCAACAAACCATAGAGCTGAAACTTTGGATACAATTAATTTTATTTACCTCTGGCATGTGCCTTTTAGATGTTTCACTAACAGCTCCTCACCTTTGTCTTATATCACAATTAACAGTGGTAAGTTCCAGGGATTGGTTAACACTACCTCAGACAAGTTCCTCCCACTCATGAAGAAAACTCATTGAGATCAGTACAGGTGCAATCAGAATGTAAGCTCTATATTGTAACCAGTTGCATAGCTGAATAATAATATAGAAAAGTATTTTCTTAGGGAAAAGTCAAGGGGCATAATTACACTCATGGATGAAAGAGAACAAGGGAAGAAATTTTAGTCCTGATTGTTTGCAATGCTTAACTGCTAAATTACTACTGCCTCCTTTTTGCAAATCTCTCACTAATTATCTCCAAGACTAATCTATCACTAAAATGGCTAAGTTCAAGCAGCCTTTCTCCATTTGGTCACTAGGCTCGTATTAATTTCCTTGCCTTCAGTAAGTTAACAGTAGCCAGGACAGCCATGGTGATGCACAGGAAAAATCTAACCAGGGAGGAAAACATTCTGTCAGTTTATTGGATGCAAAAAGGATAGGCAAGAAAGAGCCAAATTATTACTTATGGGGCACAAAACACTATTGATGCTGGGAAGGATGAAGTGTTTGCACTTCTCCTGCTTTAGTTTTCATTAAGGATGTTATGGATTAATAGACATCACACCAAGATAGA
>VWZD01012618.1:11406-27447 GCA_013396695.1 Sakesphorus luctuosus
AGCGGGGGCGGCTCTGTGAGCTGGAGCAGCGTGGGTGGCTGCATCCCGTCTCTGCCGCTGTCCTAGCCCATTGGTTTCAGGACCCTATAAAATGCCTTGTGACTGTAATAAACGTTCTCGCCGCATGTCTCCCTGAGTGAAAACTCTCGTCTCTGCGCTCCCGGCCTCTGGGGACTGCCGGGGACCGTCTCCCTCCCCTCAACGCTGTAAGACTTGGTGGCTAGTCAAGTGTCTTCGTTCTGTCCAGGACAAGGTTAATTTTTGCAGTAGCCAGGAGGGGGCATGGCCAGGAGCCAGAGGTTATTCTATACCCACTCACGTCATTGCTGGTGGTGGGGGGAAGGGAGTCTCTTCCAGTCAGGGTAGTGTGGCTGTGGTCGGGCTGGGCCAGGCTCCTCAGTAACTATTTTGCATGTGAATCACTCACTTTTTTTGTACATTTTGTTATTAATATTGTTGCTGTTACTGTTCATTTTCTTATCTTATTGATGTTTCTAGTAAATTGTTCTTTTCTCAACCCATGATCTTTACCTTTTGAGTCCCTAATTCTCTTCAGCCATGCACAGGGGGGAGGAGGAGGGGGAGTGAGCAAGTGATAGCATGGTTTGGGAGAGTCTCAGTGGGAGTACTATTGCTAAACCATGACACCAAGGTAAACGCACTGCAGTGTCTGAATAACTTAGGTAAGTAATCTCCTTCAGGCAGGAACAGATGAAATGGTTTTCTAGAATGCTTGCAAGTCTAAATGTTACCAGTTGTCATGATATAGGAATGGTATTTCCCGATTTAGTGCTCCCACTAAAAAGATCACTACCTGGTCCCCTCCCCTCCTCTCTAATGGGAGGCACAAAAGGCAAAGATCATGGGTTCAGATAAGAACAATTTACTGAAAACAGAAATGAGATTAAATATTGAACAGTAACAGCAACAATATTAATAACAAAAGTATAGAAAAGAGAGGGTGATTCACATGCAAAAATGCTCACTGCGGACCTCAGGCAACAATGAACAAATGGTGGACAACTTTCCCCCTCCTGCCACGCTTCCTCCACTGGAAGCCCCGACCTTCTTTTCAGAAGCCAGAGATTCTTACCTCCCCTCCTCCCCCGCCCCTCCTGGCAATGATGTGAGGTGGTATAGAATAACCTCCTAGCCATGCCCACATGGCTCCAGGCTCTGCCCCCTCACAGCTACTGCAAAAAATTACCTCTGTCCTGGCTGGAACCAGGACACCAGTATAAAGTTGACTTAAAAGATGTGTCTCTAAGAACTGGAACCAACTCTGTGTGAGCAGACTGCTAACTGAACAAATGCTACCCAGGCACAGAGATTTCTTCTGTTGTATCTCAGGTTCATTTTTTGGGGTTCTGTTTTGTTTCTTACTATGCTATAAACCTTTTCAATTAGGAACTTGCCTTCAAAGTATTAATACAGTGAGGGTTTCCATTTTGTTTTTTTTTTTAGCTTTGCCTCTTATGTAATTATTTAATAATAAGTCATTGCAAGATAAATGTTTGGAGTTCCTGTATGAAAGTTCACTCGGATGTTTGGAATATGATTCTTTTAAAAATCAAGTTGACTATACTACTTGAAGAATGTTAAATATTGTTAACTTCTGGAGGACTTTCCAACTGCCTAAGATCCGTTCTGAAACATTTAGTCTGCTGACTAGTCATGTTGAACAAATTTATTTGATTTTCTTATATTTACCTTTTTACATTTTGTTTTTTCTGTGAGAGTACTTTTATGTAGAATAATGAATCTCAGTCAGAAGTCAGTCAAAGCATAACATGGTTGTTATTGGTTAAGAAGGCAGGAAGAAATATAATTGTTTTTCCAGGTTCAGTTGTTTTAATCAAGGTATGATTTCACAATCAGCTGAACTATGTGTCTCTTCACCATGCCCTGGACCAGAAACACATTTTATGTAGCTGTCATGAATTGGATGAGAGAGCAGAGCCACCCAAGAAATAATTTTTGACTGTGTGGAAAGGATTGCTAGTTTTGTCACATGAAAGGTAGCAGTAATATGTCCAAGAAGAAAGGATACTGCTCCTTCCAGTGACTGTACAAAGTTGAACTGAATTAACATAATGTTTTATTGCATTCTCAGCATGTCAGCAATGGATTGTTTCAATAGCATGCTTCTAGGTTGTATAAAGCAAAACATATTGTGCATGTGGATTAATATAATCAATGTGAGCAAAATAGTTCTTTCTCAAAGTATTAAAAATAATAGTTCAGTATTCAATTACATGACTATATAATATTAACTTCTGTTTAGTTCAAGGAAGAAATCTCTAAGCATTTCAAGTCCCACACTGATCAACTTGTTTTGATATTTGCTGGAAAAATTTTAAAAGATCAAGATACTTTGATTCAGCATGGGATTCATGATGGACTCACTGTTCACCTGGTCATAAAAATGCAAAACAGGTAACCTGACTGATGATGAACAATCTTATTTTTACCTCAAAGTAGTAAAAATATTCTTAATCTCTAGTGTGATAGCTTTCTGGTGGGCAAACCTAGGTTTGACTAAAATGTATTTAAAAGCAGTACAAATACTCCTGCTATTAAACAAGAGAAGCAACCCCAAAATGTGTAAGGTTATGTTCCTAGATATCATACGTACACTTCTGAAAATTAATGTTATCTTCTAAACTGAGCCATTACTATTAAATCACTTGAATTGACTTCTTAGTTGTAGCTGGTGCAGAATAGCAGTCTGAATACAATCTGAACAATCCTTGATCTGTTTCACTGTATGGTAGCACCCATGCTTGTGCCCCTACAGTAGACAGATGTGGTGAGCATACAAATTGAGCAAGCAGCCTCTAGTGCTTGTGCTAATTTATGATAGCATTAACTTTGTGTAACTAAATTGTTACCATGCTCTTACAGTCTTAAAGAATATTGATTTTCTGATATTAGTCTTGTGATGAAATAAGACTTTAACTTAATTTGATGTTCAGTGGGGTGACTACTAAAGATATGGTATGGAATAGATTCTGTATTATAGATCTGGTAGCCTTCTCTCCTTTAAGGACAGTATAAAAAGATGGTAACAGTTGCAGTGATGCCCATCCATTTTCTTAGTGTTAGAAATTACTGTTCTGAAGAAGTGACGAGATTACAGATATCTGAGAATCACAGTATGATAGAGGTTGCAAGGGACTCTCTAAGTCATCTGGTCCAACACCCCTACTCAAGCAGGGCCACCTAGAGCCAGTTGCCCTAGAACATGTCCAGATGGCTTTTGAACATCTCCAAGGAGGGAGACTCCACAAGCTCCCTGGGCAACCTGTTCCAGTGCTTGGTCACACTCACAATAAAAAAAAGTCTTTCCTTGTGATCAGAAAAGAATCTCCTGTGTTTCAATTTGTGCCAGTTGCCTCTGGTCCTGTCACTGAGCACCACTGATAAGAGCCTCTCTCCATCTTTGCATCCTCCCTTCAGGTATTTATATACATTGATGAGATCTCTCCAGTCTAAATAGTCCCAGCTCTCTCAGCTTTTCCTCATAGGAGAGATGTTCCAGTCCTTTCATCATCTTTGTGGCTCCTTGTTGGACTCCTTTCAGTATGTCCATGTCGTGCTTGTACTGGGTAGCCAAGAACTAGTCACAGGACTCCAGGTGTGGCATCACCAGTGCTGAGTAGAGGGGAAGGATCACCTCACTCTACCTGCTGACAACGCTCCTTCTAATGCAGCCCAGGATACTGTTTGCCTTCTTTGTAGCAAAGGCACAGGCTGGCTCGAAATCAGTCTGGTGTCCACCAAGACCTAGGGCCTTTTCTGCCAAGCTGCTTTCCAGCTGAGTGGTCCCCATCCCTATATTGGTGCCTAGGAGTTGTTCCTTTCCAGGTGCAGGACTTTGCACCACTTCCCCTTGTTGAACTTCTTGAGGTTCTTGTCAGCTCATTTCTGCAGTCTATCAAGTTCCCTCTGGATGGCAGCATGATCCTATGGCATATCAGCTACTTCTCCCAGTTCTGAATGTCTACAAGCTTGTTGAGGGTATACTCTGCCCCATCATCCAGATCATTAATGAAGATGTTAAACAGGACCAGACCCAGCAATGATGCCTGGGGTCCACTGCTAGTCACTGGCCTGAAACTAGACTTTATTCCACTAATGACCCCTCTGGATCTGGTCGCTCAACCAGTTTTCCATTTTCCTCATTCTGCTGATATTTCTTCAGCTTCTCTATGAGGATGCTATGGGAGACACTGTTGAGAGTCTTCATGAAGTCCAGGTAGAAATTATCCACTGCTTTCCCCTCATCTGCAGGGCCAGTCATTTCATCACAGAAGGTTATCAAGTTGGTCAAGCATGACTTCCCTTTGGTGAATCCATGCTGACTATTCCTGATGGCTTTCTTGTCCTTCATGTGTCTGAAAATGGTTTCCAGGATTAGCTGCTTGTTAAAGGTTCAAACACAGGAAGGTGGTGTCAGGAGAAGCCCCCTCAGAGAATATTTCTCACCATACCAACACAAAAGGTTTAGGCTTGGAGTCCCAGGAGTGAGGACAAAAGATAGCTGATGGCTTTCAGATTCAAGCTTAATGGTGGGTGGAGGTGAGAAAACAGAACCCCAGCACCTGGGGGTGGGGAGAAGTTTTTCTTTTCTTTGTTCTGTATGTGCTGGTTTGTCTTTTTGGGGGGTTTTCTTTGGGCAGCTGCAGAAAAGGAGCCACTGCTTGCTGGTGAGCTCTCTTTTTCTGGCTCTGATCTTTGCTTTTCCCCCTCCATCTCTGGGAACCCTGAGCTTCAGAGAGAGAAGAGAGGAGAGACACAGCTGCTTCAGGACACTGCAGACCTATTTTTTCCCTCTTCCTGGGGACTGATTTGGACTACAAGGAGATTCCTGGGAATTATCACCATTTCCTCCACTCCCAGTTTTTTCTTCTTCGTTTTGAACAGAGGACAAGGAGAGAGAGAGTCCACGTGAGTTCATTTCTTATCTCTGCCTCTCTGGGAAAAGACTGAGAATTCACCTTGCAGCCAGCCAAGGTGTGACACTGACACTGTCCATAAATATAACTGCTCCAGGAGGAACCTACCGTTTGGGGGTTGTTCTGTTTTGGTTTTTTACTTTTGGTGCTGGGGGAGTAGTTTGCTCTGGTCTGTTTACAGTTATATCTATATCTGCATATCTATATATATTAGTTAAGAACAGTTATCCTTCTTATATCCATTTTCTAATTAAAGTTCCTTTTCCTTAATTTAATAAAGAGTGACGTGATTATTGTGGAGGAATTCTCTCCTCTGCTTTTTGGTAAACATTTTGGTTTTTCCTTTAAACTAAGACACTGCTCCATCACCTTCCTGGGCATCGAGGTGAGGCTGACTGGCCAGTAGTTTTCTGGGTCCTCCTCCTTGCCCTTCTTGAAGATAGGAGTGATATTTGCTTTCATCCAGTCTTCAGACACTTCTCCCAGTAACCATGATCAATCAAAGAATATCAAGAGTGTCCTCGCAATGACATCTGCCAGCTCTCTTGGTCCTCGTGGGTGAATTCCATCAGGGCCCATGGACTTATGTATGTCCAGTTTGCATAAGTATTCTCTGATCTGATCCTCTTCCACCAAGGATACATTTTCCTTGCTCCAGCCCTTTTCCCTGATCTCAGTGACCTGGTCTTCCTGAAAGCCAGTCTTGCTGGTAAAGACTGAGGCAAAGGCAGCGTTCAGTACCTCAGCCTTTTCTGTGTCCTGGTGTCCTGTGTAACCCGGTCCCCTGTCTCATTAAGCAGCAGTTGCATGTTTTCCCTAGTCTTCTTTTTGTCACCTATGTACTTATAGAAGCCCTTCTTGATAACTTTGACATCCTTTACCAAATTCAATTCCATTTGGGCTTTGTCTTTCATAACTCTGTATAAGAAAGTGAGACTCGGTAACCTGGGAGGAATACAAAGATACTGTTCCATCCTTACTTCCACCTTTGTATACTTTCTGTTTGAGTTTGGCCAGGAGACATCTAGAGTTTGGAGGGGTGGGGGTTAGAATTAATAAAAAATGTAAATTAGGACTCTCAAGGTACTGGATCTGGTTCAGATGGAGTTTTACTTTCTTCATAGCAGCCTGTACAGTGAAGTGTTTTGGATTCTTGACCTAACAGCATTGATAACACACTGATGTTTTAACTATTGCTGAACAGTGCTTGTACAGCATCAAGGACACTGAGTAGACTAGTGTTGGGAAGGGGACACAGCTGGGACATCTGGAACCAAGCTGACCAAAGATATTGCATACCATATAATGTCATGCTAAGCAATAAAACTGGGGGAAAATTTTTCAAAGTAGCTGTTGCTCAGAGACTGGCTGGACAGTGGTCTGCTGGTGGGAGGTGGTAAGTTGTCTTCACATCACTTTTCTGGTTTTATTGGTTGAGAGTTTTTTTCTTTGCTTATTAGACTGTTTTTATCTCATCCCATGAGTTTTTCTCACTTTTGTCATTCTGATTCTCTCCCCCATCCTGCCTGGGGTGAGGGGAAAATAATGTAACTGGGTGGGGATTTAACTGGCTGGGGTCAACCTACTACTTCTTGTTCAACTTGTAATTTTTTAAACTTGCTTTTTATAGATCACAAGACCATCCAGGTCAACAAACACACACTACTGACAGTATTGCTACCACATCAATATCGAGCAGTAATACCTCAACACCAACTTCAACAAATATCAGTTCTTTTGCCTTGGGTAAGAATATTTGTTAGATAACATGGTGGCTATCTTAGGTATCTTGGTTTCAGTTAAGTATCCCTGGAGCTTTATTATAATGTAAACTGGGCTTAAAAAAATTATAAAATTACTGATTGCAAAAATCTATGGTGTTGGTTGGAATAAGTTTTTGATCCGTAAGTTATCAGAGGTAAGTTGTTTCCTTAATTTTTATGTACAGAACTTCAGGCTTGTGCTGTTTCATCTTCGGTAATAGGGTGCCACTGATCTTGTATTCTGGCACTATAGATAATTAAACTCCTTTCAGTCTCCTCCTCCTCCTTAACAGTGCATTTGAATTGGCTTGAAGAGAGTATTGGAGTTGGACCCATAACATCATGACTTGGAGCAGAAGTAACAAATTTACTCCTATTCTACAAACCAGTATTTCTCAGGTTCCGAGTTTGATTGAATTATCGGTCTTCTTTTTCAGGAACAGGGACAAGTTTATTGATTTAAAAATATCTCTTTTCATAGTTTCTGCATTTTATTCTCCATGCTTTTTCTTTGTTTGCTTTCTTTTTAAACAAAAAATGAAACAACAGAAAACTGTGTTAAGCAATTGCTTTTTTTTAGTTGTAAACAGTTCTCCAGACTGACTAGTACCTTCTAAAAATGTGAAACTTTTGTTTGCTGAACTCTGCAAAGGAGAATTGAAAGCATTATTAGTTCTTGTTGCATCAGCAAAAAGAAGAGTTCTACGTTTTGTTTAGAATAGAGTATGCATCATGTTAAGAGACTCCTCATGGTGGTGGTCTGTCTATAAATGATTATTACAAATGTGTTGGAAAGTGTTGGGAATTAACCTGAAGCCTCAAAACTCAAACATCCCTTGTACCTCACCTACAGTAAAGTAGAAGAAAAGCTGTTAGAATTGTAACAAATTATATTTCAGATGCAGTTTGGATTTCTAGATGTCTCGTTATGTAAAGAAGCAAACTCTTAGTGAATGAATGACTCCTTAACAGCCNAAGTTCGTGACCTTTGATTATATTGTAACTGGGAACAGAAGAGCAAGAATTGGACATACTTATATGAGTGTTGAGGAATTTAGGCTTGTTAGATGATCTGTAAAAGGTCACTATAGGAAATAGATGTTTTTATTTCTATCTGCTGGTGTCTAAAATAAACTGATAATTAAAAAAACAGCATAGTTTTGAAAGATGCTGAAGACTATAATCATATATTCTGAGTTTAGAGTCAAATGCCACTTGAAATTTTCTGTTGTCTAGTCAACAGTGAGTTTACTATAAAGTAATAATTTTCCAAAATACAGCTTATTTCCAGTTTATGTAACTGTGGGTACTTCTGATTGCTTCTAAAGTTATGTTATGTAAGGTATGCCTTATGTGACAGAAGGCATCAAGAAACAAGTGGAGGCTTTGGAAAATGTAGGTATTTATTTTTCAAGTTCATGGTACAAGATGCATGCTGTTCTGAGGTTAGAAATGGGAGAAACATTGTGTTGAGATGAGACAAGAAAGAACAGGATGGTACATTCAAGGGCATTTTCTTCTGTTTAGTCAATGCATTGTGGTTCAGCTAGCATACTGACAGTTGTGGCAGAATGTTGTTTAAATACAAAATTCTATTGACTGCCCTCTCAGTTAGCTGATGTCTTGATTTGGCTTTAATCTTAATTTCAAATGGAGTTAGACATTAGTAACTGAAATACTGTTAAATGCTGATGTTTTCACTTTAGAATGGGGTTTTTTTATTAATACAAATAACATGTTCTATTTCATTAGACACTTGAACTTGCTAGAAACCCTGCAATGATGCAGGAAATGATGCGAAACCAAGACCGAGCATTGAGCAACCTTGAAAGTATACCGGGTGGCTACAATGCCTTGCGACGTATGTACACAGATATTCAGGAGCCAATGTTGAATGCAGCTCAGGAACAGGTGAGAAATGATTGTAGGGGCCACTGAAAGTAAGTGGGTTTTAGTCGGTTGTTGGAGTTTTGGGGTTTTTTTGTGTGGTTTGGTGGGTTGTTTTTTGGGTTATTTTCAAAAATGAAAGAAGATAAATAATGTAACTTTCCAAATGTGTACTTGACAAGACTTAATTTCTTGAAGCTTGAAGTCAATGTGTGGTTTATTCCTATGCTCTTTTAAACTTGAAGGGATAAAGATTATGTGAGTTTGATAAGCTATTTTAATGTTAATAAATTTTTCTTATATGTATTCTAAATCTATGTTTAATTCTTGGACTTATAAAATTACTAAGGTCCAGGAAAAATTAACAGTGTGTAACTTGGAACCTAAGGTGGGAAGAAAAAAGGCTTTGAAATTTTTCTAAGTTGAAAACCACTATGCAAAATATAATCTTATTGTGATCAAAGTCCTAGTGTAGTAGTAAATGCTGCATTTAAAATGAGGCGTGATTAACTTATTTTTTTTTTCTTGTTGGTGGTAATATCTCTTTCACTGTTGGTATGGTATCTTTTCAGAACATTTACAATGGCTTATTTTAGGATGGTGATTATAATTGATTAAGGTAGCTTGCCGTTTCTAGCAGACTTAAAAATATTTGACTAATAGATGATATGTGTTTGTTCTCCTTCCGTAGTTTGGAGGTAACCCATTTGCTTCCTTAGTAAGCAATACATCATCAGGAGGAGACAGGCAGCCATCTCGTACAGAAAATCGAGATCCTTTACCAAATCCCTGGACTCCTCAGTCCAGCTTTCAGAATTCCACAAGTACTAGCATGAGTGGTAAGAGCAGTGGCAGTAGTAATGTCGGAAATAGTACCTCTGCTATAATGGGACAGAGCTCAACTATACCAAATTTAGGACCTGGACTAGGAGGTGTGTCTGTTATTGCAGTTGTATATATTTGCAAATATTCAGGAGTTTGGTGAAATTATTCTGTTGTTAGAGATGTTTTGATTAAAAGTTTGTATTGCTGTTTATTTCCATAGAACATTTGACTAGTATCAAAGTCCTCTGTGGGAAAGCAAACACGAAAAGTAAACCAAAAGTGCTAACAATACTTGTGTAGTGCCTTAAGATAAAAGTAAGGAATCTGTACATGAATGATAATATTTTTTCTGTTTGGAGACAAACAGGAAAACAGTTAATAATGTAGATACTTAGCCTAACTGCTTGTTGGATATGACCTCTGGCTTAATTTGTTTCTAGGGCAGATGCATCTGTTTAAGCAGAACCACATTGAGATATATTTAAGGGGCTAAAGCTTATTTAAAAAAAAAAAACAAAACAACCAAACCACACAGTTGTATCCCAGTTCTAGGCAGTCTAATTAATTTTATTATGGTCAAGGTTTTTAAAGTAAACAAAAAATAAACAGCGGAGGAATTGGACTTCACACAGAGAATCTATGAGATTCATAGTGAAGACATTTTATTACACATAGCACACGGTTTATATATCGTTAGAACTACAGCTTATTGGCTAAAAGGAATTACACATCACCACACTAGAAACTTCAATTGGTTAGAACCTGTATCTCACAAGTCCAATGTTTTGGAGAACTTATCCTAGATGTTTTCCAGAACCTCTCCGGTGTGCTGTGAGAAACCTGTCCCATGAGAAACCTCTCAGGAGTAGCTACTCCTCCAAGCAGCTGTGACTTGTTTATTCTTAGCTGCCTTCAGTCTCACAGGGTCTTCTATAGATCTGAATTGCTCACTTTTGATTTTACTGTAACTACAGATTTTTACTAAAGTGACCTTTTACTTTTTTTATTTTCTAAGTTGGTATGTTCAGCTCACCAGGAATGCAGAGCTTGTTCCAGCAGATAACAGAAAATCCACAACTTATGCAAAATATGTTGTCTGCACCCTATATGAGAAGCATGATGCAGTCATTGAGCCAGAATCCTGATCTTGCAATACAGGTAAATGCTTTTTGTGTAGGAATGAGTTGTGTACACTGAAGTAAGAAAAGGAGTTGAATTTATGATAGTTATATTTTCAATAGAGAGTAACCTAGCCAACTTCTCAACAATAGCCTGTTTGTTGCAAATGGTCTAGTTTTTAAATTATGTTAATGTCTGACTTATTGAAATTATTACCTAGTTACCTTTAGCAATCTGTTGCAGTAAGTTTATTCAATTTGTGGTTGGACATCATGTCAGGCATTTTCTTGTAACAACTTGTGTTTGTGTATGTTTCATACAGCCCTATAATTTTGTGGCCTAGCATAAGAACCAGTTAAACAAAACAAGTGCTTTGATTATAAATTAAGGTAGGTCTGCTAGTAAATAAATACCCACCTTAGCTTGGGAGGACAGAAGTGGAGGGGGAAGATTTGGTGCCATATCTAGCTGTTATTCTGGTTTTCATTTCTCACCTGTGATCCTTGCTCATAATAAAAGTGCTGATACTGCTGTTTTATGAATTGTATTGTGGAAGTGCTTTCTAATTTTATTTACAGCAATAATATCTAAAGTCAAATCTTGAACTGAGATAATATTATTTTGTATATTAAACAGTTAATTGGAAATATCCCAGCTTTTTGCAAACAATATTTACAGAGAAACTATCACATCAGTAGTGGAGGTTGACTAGAAAAGTCATTTCTTGTTTCATAGGTGAGGTTGCTTTGGTGAGGATCTGGCAAGGATTCACTTCAGAAGTTTAATGCCATCAATTCCCCACCCCAAAAAAGCCCCACAACAAAAACTAAACCCAAAAATAAATAAAAAAAGACACAAAAAAACCTGAACAACAAAAAAACAGCAGCTACACCACCAATTATTTCAGTCAGTTCTCAGGGTTCATTGTTTCAGAACAAGTTTTAGCCAAAGGAGATAATTACTCTGAGGTTATCATAGGCTATTATCTTGGTATCTTGTTATCTGATTCGTATATGGTAAATAGTTGTCTTAAAATCTGTTCTAGTATTTACTTTTTGATCTACTGATTGATCCATGATGTTAAATATTTTTGGCCCATAGATGATGTTGAATAATCCTTTATTTGCTGGAAATTCTCAACTTCAGGAGCAAATGAGACAACAGCTTCCTGCTTTCCTTCAACAAGTAAGATGAGATACTAAGTGTTGTTAATAAATGTCTGAAATTGTGAGCAATTTTTGCAACAAACTGCTGCCTTTCCTTGATTTCACTTAAAACTACATACTGTATTCTCATTAGCTTTAGACACTGAGTTGCATTATCCCTTGTAAGAATCGATATACACACAGGTAAACCCAGATGACCAAACCACAGCTAGGATATTAAGGAAAAGTTTATTCTGAAGTTGGAAACCCTAAATACACTGCTAAATCATGCAGTGGGCGAAAGAGCAGCAGCAGAAGGTTTTTATAACAACACCTTTCACATGTGCATAACTTCAAGGCTTTGTTCTCCCCTATTGCTTTTTATGGTCTCACTCTCCCAGCAGGGGCCTCAAGCATGTCTGTGAAAACTTTTATGTCTTCTTGAAACAGGGGAGGTAACTTCTCAAACCAAGCAGGCAGAAAGATAGGTAGCACTATTCATGGGAAAGAATTTTCTCCCACACTGGATTTTTCCTAGGCCTAGTTTTTCCAGCAACGAATACCTCCTTGGGCAAATTCTTTTCCTCCTCGAATAAATCTTCCATATTTAAACTTTCTATCCCTACATCCCTTGATAATTAAATGCTTGATTTCTCTCTCCATCCCTTTCAAAAGTTAAATCTGGGCTTTCAGTGGATGTTTTTGTCTGTGACTAGCACAACTGCTTTGATTTGCTCTTGTGCCTTTGCTTAGAAGTAATGACTTGTTCTTACTGCACACCAGCCAGAGAGAACCTGTTTTCTACATGATTTCTTTTGCAAAATAAAGGAAAAATATTATTACTTTTCCCACTACTAATATAAGCTTTGACAGTACTTTTCTCATACTTCCTCCAACCTGCCCTGATTATTTGGGGTAAAGAGACCTTACAGCATGCCTTGAAAGATGCAAATCATAAGCTAATTCAAAAGAAATGGAGTGGGTTCTGAAGATGTTTGTCTCTAAAGACTGCCTTACCACCAACTTTCCCTCTTACACCATTGTGGTTGCAGCTACGGCATTTGCTTTATCTTAACTGTCACAGTGTATACGACTGTGTCCTTTAAATAGGACTAAGCAAAAATTTTAGGAATTAAAACCTTAATCCAGTGTATGAGTTCTATCATTAGGCACTCTTTACAATTCAAAGTAAATGTGTACTGCCACGATCTCGTTGCATGTAGGCAGTGTTATGAGTAAAATAAATAACATGAATTTCATGGCATTGATGATTGCCTGATGCTTCAATCTATCTAGATCCCTCTTCAAGGCCTCTTGTCCCTTGCAGGAGTCACCAGCACCTCACAGTTTAGTATCACCAGCTCACTTTCTAATGCATTCAGTACCTGCATCCAGATTGTTGATAAATATATTGAACAGAACTGGCCCTAGAATTGAGCCCTGAAGAACACCACTGGTGACTGGTAGCCAGCCATATGTAGACCCATTCACTACAACCTCTTGAGCCCTGCTATTCAGTGAGTTCTTCACCCAGCACCATGAACCTGCTCATCCAACTGTTGGACGACTTGTCCAGAAAGGTACTGTGAGGGACAGTATCAAAAGCCTTCCTAAAATCCAGAGAAACTACATCCTCTGTTTTCCCTTCATCTACTAGGTGCATGTCCTTATCATTGAAGAATGAGGGTTCTTGAACATTATGTTTGCTAGTATGTTTTGCAGAGTAGATGTTGACGGCACTACAGATAGGAACACATGCACAAATTATCAAATAGCTGTAGTCTGAATTCAGCTAGAAAAAGATGTTTTATAACTTTCTGTATTAGATACCTGCTTAGTCAGGTTTTATTGTATTCAGCCCTTTTGTTTACCAGTATTATGATATAGGAGACTAATTTAGAATGTTGTTGAACTAATATACTCCTATGGCTTTGGAAGATCATAAAGTCTACTAGAAGAAGTAATGAGAAATACTTTTCCTTATGTTCTTATTTAAAAGGAGTCTAGAGAGCTCATTGATCATCTCCTGTGAAAGTTTTCTCAAAAAAACTCCAATCTGAAGGATTTAATATAAACATTTAAATACAAAGTTGAAAAACAGCAAGTTCTGAAAGGATATCAGATTCTATAAAACATCTAGTGATAAAGATCAACTTTGAATATCTGTATATTATTCAATTATGAGTTTCCTGTTTTTAGATGCAGAATCCTGACACATTATCAGCTATGTCAAACCCTAGAGCAATGCAGGCTTTGCTACAGATTCAGCAGGGCTTGCAAACATTAGCAACGGAAGCACCAGGACTTATACCAGGGTAAGAATTGGTCATACAAATTTATACAAGAACTTCTGTGTTTGGATTTTTGTCAGCTTTTGTCTTTATTTTTAACAGATAGAAGTTTATCCAGTTTTTCCAGACTGTTCCTCTTGCATTTTTTAGTTTCACTCAACTTGTTTTAGAATCTGTCACACTGTGGTGGTTTAAAAAACAGCTGGGAATTAAACTCCAAATAAGCCGCTCCCTTTCCTCTGGTGAGAGAGGAACAAATGTAGAGACTATGGGGTGAGATGACAATTTACTGAAAACAAACAACAGTGGAATAAGAAATGCAGAGTAACAGCAACAATATTAATAACACAAGTATGCAAAAGAGAAGGTTCTTTACATACAAAAGGTGTTCACCACCTTGACTCAGTTTCTCATGGCCACTGAGACAAAGACAAGATGGTGTACGTTCCTGTGACTAGTGTCATGTGGCATCCCAGGACAAAGACAAGGCAATGGATGTTCCTGCGCCTAGCATTTCCCATCCCTGAGCCCGAGACAAGAAACAGTGATGGACAAACCCCCCAAAAGCTAGATTGTCTGCATTGCACCACCCACTTCCAGACCACTCCGATCCTCTGGTTCAATCCCGCATGGCACTGCCACTTCGGACCACTCTGTTCTGCTGTGCTCAGCTCCTCTCATCTCGGTTTGCCATTGCTTCATTCCCTGCAGCTGCTTCCAACACTGGTGCATGCATTCTGCTGCGTTCAGCTGTGTTTGCCGCTTAGAGTTGCGTTCTTCCCAACAGAACAGAAAGGGACAGGTGGCAGTGGGAGAAGGACAGGGTCCATAAGGCTGGTCCCAGCAACTTTCCCAAAGCAAAGATGGAACAAAATGGCACCGCTTCCAGGGTGCATTCATATTTTCTTCTCCCTGAACCCATGCACCCCAGCAATGACATGGGTGATGTTGAATAGCAACCTAGCCATGCCCACACAATTCTAGGCTCCTCCCCATTCTCGGCACCCATGAGCAAAACTAGGACATACACTTTTGTCTGCAACACACTTTTAAGCAATTGTCTATGGTCTTGTTTTAGTGCTTTACTTGTCATCCGTTTTTTGTTTGACAGAATTTTTAATTAGTAACTACATCTCATGGGAAGAGATTATAACTAAGCCATTTTTTACATTAGTGATGTATTTCTCTGTCATTTGTGCAGATTCAATCCTGGTTTAGGTGGATCGGGAAGCACTGGAGATCCTCCAGGGTCCACTGTACCTAGTTCAATTCCCAATGAAAATACAAGTTCAACATCAGGGGCCACTGAACCTGGTCACCAGCAGTTTGTCCAACAAATGTTGCAGGCACTTGCTGGTACAAATGCTCAGGTAAAGTAGATCACCATATTCTAGTGTGTTTGTGTGTGTGGGGTTGGTGGGGTTTTTGTTTGTTTGGGTTTTTTTTAAATATCCAGCAAGACAGACACACAGACACCACCCCTTCCCTCCACCCTTTCACAGTGTAAACCAACAGAGTGCTTCTGGTCAAAGGAGAGCAGAGGAAGATTAAAAATGATGTTCTAGCTGTGCAAATAAATGCTGGGAAAACATCACATTTGAGTAAAAGTGTCCTCTGAATGGCTGATTAATAGATACACCTATCTTCACACCCCTGAGTTTCTAAAATGCCTGGAAAGGAGATTAAGGGGTTAAAGGGAGGACTGGTTCCCTGGCAAGTGCAATGTGGGTTCAGACAAGAAAAGAACTTAAGCATACTGAGTGTCATTATCTCTATCATTAACTTTTTGTTACTGGTTGTAGCTCAGGTTATTTGGGGTCTGAATTTGTAGCATGCTTCCCTGACATCCTGCAGGTTCAGATTGCACAATGTACATTGTGTTAACATACCAAGTGGAATTCAGGCTTTCTGGAGAGCTCCAGAAGTCAAGCAAAGTAGTCAGCTTTGTGAAACAGAACCATTACACTGTGGTACATATCCAGTGTAATGGGAAACTGCTGATAAAAGGGACAGTCCTGTTCTTACCTCCTCTGTTCATAGAATCATAGAATTG
>VWZD01012626.1:0-26999 GCA_013396695.1 Sakesphorus luctuosus
CTCACTGTCTGAGCTCAGTTTGGGGTCATTCCTGTATTTTTCTCTCAGTCCCATCTGTGTTTTCACTGAGCCAGCACAGGGCACCTTGTTCCCATCTCCCCACTTTTCTTCCAGGAGATTGTGGGTGTTCCTCACAGGTACAGTTACATACTCTGTATTTAATAAAATACCTCACAATAAATCCAATATTGGGTAGAAATATTAAATAATAGAACATTTCCTAAGGTAGCTGCATACTCTGCCTTTCTGTGGGGAAGGTGCATTCACTGGGAGCACCCACTTGGAGGAGAGATTTGGTTGCCTGGAAACTCTGACTGGGCAAACTGGAATTTCAGAGCCAAAGGAAATTCTGGGCTTTCTTGCTTTTGTTTTCCTCTTCTGGGGTGGAACACAACTGCAGAATTTCTTACCAACTGACCAAGAGGAGCTCAGCTGAGCCATTTCCCTGCAGTCAATGCTTGATTTAGAGCCTGCTGGGGAATATGGAACATTGGCAGGAAGAGGTTTTGGGGGATTCTATTCTTGAAAGGTTAAAAAGGATTTTGGTGAGTTTATTGCAAACTTTTACACCTTCTCCCTGGGAAACAAAGCTCTGGTAGGAAAATGTTTGGATGGCAAGTTGCATTTTTGGCCAAACATTTTGCTCAGTGTTTAGCTGAGGTTTTTAAGGGGGTCCCACTTGTCTCTCTAAGCTCAGCTTTTTACTTTCTGTTCTTCTTAAGCCACTCCAGTGACTTTTTAAAGTCTTTGCCTGTTATTTTTCAGCTGAGGAATTTCTTTCCTTTTTTAATGTCTGAAAATGGACATCTGCTGTCCTGGCACTGCCACGTGGAGAGCAGGAGGGCAGGATTGGAGCTGCAGTGCATGGGAGGGTGCAGGGCACGGGGGGCACTGCAGGGCTGGGCTGTGCCAGGGAGCAGAGTGCCCTCTTGGCTCAGGAGATGGGGCAGTGCTGCTGTGGGTGTGCCCAGCTGGGCTGCCAGGGGCACACCCAGCAGTGGGCTCTGTTTGCCTCGTGGCCCTGAGGCACAGGAGGTTTTCCTTTCTCTCCTGAGCTTCGTGCTGTGTTTCCCACAGCTGCTCCCAGAGGAGTGCAGGGTTGGAGATTGATGCCTGGCACTTGTTTGACATTGTGCTGTGCTAATATTAAATTGTGATGGAGAGTATGGAGAGAGTTCTAAATATACATTACTGGAGAACTTCTCCTAAGGTGCAGAACGATTTTCTTCCCCCTCTCTCTCTCTCTCTGTCATTTTGTTTCTCCCTAATTAGTGTTATTGACAAATTTATGTATGGCAGATTTTCTTCCTTCTGTGTTTCTGTTGCTCTTCTAAAAGGAAATCAATAAGATTTATCTTTCAGTCTCAGATGGACGGGGGGGAATGGATCTAAATGAGAGAAGGCAGGTCAGGTGGGCACTGGGAAGGAATTGTTGGCTGGGAGGGTGGGCAGGCCCTGGCACAGGTGCCCAGAGAAGCTGTGGCTGCCCCAGCCCTGGGAGTGTCCCAGGCCAGGCTGGACAGGGCTTGGAGCACCCTGGGCTGGTGGGAGGCGTCCCTGCCATGGCAGGGGTGGCACAGGGGGGGCTTTGGGGTCCCTCCCACCCCAAACCAGTCTGGGACTCTGTGATGTGATTGTATGAAATGTTGGGTGTAGTAACTTGTCCCCGTGGTGTTTGTGGTGTCACAGCAGCAGAACTGCCCTGCTGGAAAGAGAAACTGGAATTTTTCTTCAATTTTAAGTTCTTTTCTTTGGTTTCCTGCACTTCCAAGGGAACTGCTGAGGCTGGGCCTGTGCTGCAAGTGCCAATGAGAAGCTGCCCAGCTCTGAGCACCAGCACTGCTGCAGTGACTCCATTCAAAGCAGCCTTTTCAAAGCAGGTGCTGACCTACTTGCTTTAAATTGGGTCCTTTTTAACTGTAGTTAATTAAAATTTATTCCTGTTTTTAAGGACCCCACCACATGAAAGCCCTTTGTGAGCCTCAGCAGGGACTCCTCCAGATCTGAGCTCCAGGAACAGCCACTGAGCTGCTGCTCCCCTTTTCCCCCATAAATTGTTCTGTTCTGGTGCTCAGCCTGTTCAGGGGCTGGTTGGGACCATCAGAGGGTGCTCAGCACACTCTGGTTGGGACCCTCAGAGGGTGCTCAGCAGCGTTTTCCTTCTGAACCAGAGGGAGGAAAGCTCTGAGGGGGATTGGGATGAACCCCCTGCCAGGGCAGCCCTTGGCTCTGAGCAAAGAACCTGCAAAGGTTTCCAGGGCTTGGAACACTTCCCCATCCATTTGAAAACAAATGTGGCTCTCAGTTCTGGCAGGAGAGATCTGCTGGAATGAACCCTCCCAGACTGACACAAGTGCAGGGAGAGAAGGGTCCAACCACCCAACAACCCCCTGAGTGACCCCCAGGCACCCCCAGGGGGTGGAGGGAAGTCCCAAGGCCATCCCTGTCCTGGATCAGCTTGGGATGCTCATGAAAACCTGCTGGTCATTGAATTATTTCCAGCTCTAAGTGGGAGGGTTTGTCCTCTTTACTGGGCTGTAAATCTCCTGGAGAAGGTTGTGCTGCAGCCACTGAACTGCAGCCAAGCCAAGGAGCAGCTCCTGCATGTCCCCTGGGGCTGGGAGTGGGTGGCATTGGAAGGGCAGCAGGTGAGGCTGGTACCAAAGCAGGTGCCCCAGAGCCAGGTGGGGAGATGCAGAATGAACCCTGAGCAGCAGGAGGTGCTGCTGGGACAACCTTGCAAGGGCCTGAGGGGCTCGGGAGAACCTTTGCTCTTTGGAGATCCAATCCCGGCTGGTGGGGCTGGGGCAGGAGAAGGTGGAGGTTTCCCCTGAGCTTTTGTGAACTTGGTTTGGAAAGAGCTGCTTTTTTTTCTAATCACAGAATCATGGAATGGGTTGGGTTGGAAAGGACTTTAAACCTCATCCCATCCCACCCCTGCCATGGGCAGGGACACCTCCCACCAGCCCAGGCTGCTCCAAGCCCTGCCCAGCCTGGCCTGGGACACTCCCAGGGCTGGGGCAGCCACAGGTTCCAGCATCCCCCCTCACCCTGCCCCTCAGGCTGCTCTCAATGCTCAGCCACCTTTCTGGGACGGGTTGGGAGATTTCAGCATCTTTTCCTCAGCTCCACAGGCCCCAAACCCGTTAAAAGGAGCATTTCCACCCCAAAAAGGGACCTCCTCAACCCCCCTTGGCTGCCCCACCGGCAGCAGCACGAGGGTCCCTCCCGAGCAGGATCTCTGGGGTTCACAGAGGGGACAATTCCATCAGACTCCTGAGGACATTCCCGAGGGTCCCAGACCCCAAGGGGGGGGCAGCTCATTCTGACAGGGAGATTTATTGTTAGGAAATACCAGATGTTATTTTATTTTGCTGTGAAATATATTGATTTGTGTCTCAATTAGTTCATTACTTGTCACCAGAAGTTGGTAATGACATCTGATGTCAGCTGAGATTGTCTGACATGGCAGATGGATGGAATTGGGAGGAAAGTCAAAATATTATCTTGATTTCATTGCAGTTCGTTTTTAAACAGCACAAATTGCCACATTTTTTGCCTTATTTCTCCCATCAACATTTCCCCTGGTTTGTGCTAATGAAACATCCTGCCAGTCCGGGTGAGAAAGCTGAGACACCTGGGGGAAAACAGGTATTTATTATAAATATAGGATATACCTTATATAAGATATCTGTATATGTAATATTTTAAACAGCAGGAACAGAGAGACATAATATATGATAGATATATATAATATTTTAAACAGTGGGAACATATATGTATAATACATAATAGATACATATAATATTTTAAAGAGTGAGAACAAATATATATAAAAAGAAATAATATATAATAGATACCTAAAATATTTTAAACAGTGGGAACATATATATTTAAAAATAAATAATATATAATAGATATATATAATATTTTAAACAGTGGGAACATATATATAAAAATATATAATATATAAATACATACTATATATAACTAGTATATAAATAAATGTATAATGTATGTTTTATATATAAATAATACATGACGTATAATAGAATATATATTATAGATAANTCAATGACACAGTCCCACCAATGGAGGTGTCCAAGGTTCAATGACACAGTCCCACCAATGGAGGTGTCCAAGGTTCAATGACACAGTCCCACCAATGGAGGTGTCCAAGGTTCAATGACACAGTCCCACCAATGGAGGTGTCCAAGGTTCAATGACACAGTCCCACCAATGGAGGTGTCCAAGGTTCAATGACACAGTCCCACCAATGGAGGTGTCCAAGGTTCAATGACACAGTCCCACCAATGGAGGTGTCCAAGGTTCAATGACACAGTCCCACCAATGGAGGTGTCCAAGGTTCAATGACACAGTCCCACCAATGGAGGTGTCCAAGGTTCAATGACACAGTCCCACCAATGGAGGTGTCCAAGGTTCAATGACACAGTCCCACCAATGGAGGTGTCCAAGGTTCAATGACACAGTCCCACCAATGGAGGTGTCCAAGGTTCAGGTGACACACAGTCCCACCAATGAGGGTGTCCAAGGTTCAAGTGACACAGTCCCACCAATGAGGGTGTCCAAGGTTCAGGTGACACACAGTCCCACCAATGGAGCATGTCCAAGGTTCAGGTGATGTTCCATCCATGGTGGGCAGATGTTCCAGTCCCTTGGTCACCTCCCTGGCCCTGCACTGGCTCAGCTCCAGCAGAGCCATGTCTGGGCTGTGCTGGGCGGCTGGAACTGTGCCCGGCTCTCCAGAGGTGCCCCCAGTGCTGGGGGAGGCACCACCTCCTGTGGCACAGGAAGGGTTGGGAGCTCCTGATGGTGCAGCCAAGGAGAGCAGCCCAGTTAACTGGGGGAGGTATTTGGGGTGCTTGTCTTTGAGTGCTCCTGGCCCCACCTGACCAGGTTAGACCTTCACAGGTGTGTCTGTGCCCTCTGGAAGAGAAGGTTTGCCCCAGACTCCAGCCTTGCCTTCAGGGCACTGTTCAGAGCTGGGCCTTGGCTGTGAGTCCTCTCTGGGCAGAGCAGAGAGACGTTTCTGTCTGGGGAGGGCACACCCTGGGCACTGAGGTGGGCATTGGGCCCACTGTGGGTTTTGTTGCCTGGTGGAGTGTTCCAGAAGGGCAGGAGAGGAGCAGGGAGTGCGTCCTGTTGGCCTGAGCTCTGGTTGGTGGCTCAGGCTCAGGAGGTCCCGCGTTGTGCCAGCCCAGTGAGGTTCTTACAGGAGTAAGAGCCAGACCAGGCTTTTTAGAGGTGCATCAACTTCCCTTGGAGGGGATTGGAGGCTCCTCGGGGCCAGACTGTGGGGTACAGTTTGGCTGCTGCCCACGAACATAAACCAGGGGAAATACCTGGTGCCTTTTCCTTGGGCAAACACAACAGAGCTGCACTAGAACCATAAAATCCTGGAATCCCACATTGCTTTGGGTGGGGAGGGACCTTAAAGCCCATCTCATCCCACCCCCTGCCAAGGGCAGGGAACACTCCCCTAGCCCAGGTTGCCCCAAGCCCTGTCCAGCCTGGCCTTGAGTACATTTTCAAGCCTCACTGCAGACTTTGCTTCCAGGTTTCAGATGTGTGTGTGTAAACTGATGGTTTTCTTCAGAAAAATCCCCTAAAAGAAAAGAAGTAACTCAAGAAAATGTCAAGAAAAATCTTGTTCTAAACCAGGAGGAACTTCTTTCTCCAGCAGAGTGACATCTGTTATAATTATCTTCTAATTCCAGAAGACAGGTTCTTTGTCATCTAAATAACACCTTTTTTCTGTCAGGCAAAGTGACAAAGTGAACTCCTTTCCTTGCAATTCTCTGTTAGGAATTGATGCTCAGAATGTCCCAGCCCTGGCTCAGCAGGTTCCACCCTGCTCTCGAGGCACTGCCAGGCTGAAGAGTCCTCTCTCTTGGGGCATGTTGGGGTGAGAGTTCCTGACCCAGCTTGCAGCTCCTGGGAACCCCAGAGAGAAGTTCCACAGCCCAGAGTGACCTGTGGGTCCAACAGCAAGGACCTCTGATCTGCTCTGTCCAGCAGAGCTGAGGGGTGGGGAAGCTGAAGGTGAAGGTGAGTGAAGGTGTAGTTCAAGGTGAAGGTGAAGTTGGTAGGATGGGGCTTGGAGCAACCTCAGACAATGGAAGGTGTAGCTGCCCACGGCAGGGGGTGGAAGAAGGTGACCTTTGAGGTCCTTCCATCCCAATCCATCCCACGGTTCTGTGGGACCTGTGAGGTTCTCTCAGATAATGGAGGGTGAAACATTCTGCCTAATTTTGAATTGTATTGAACAGGTTTCACCCAAATGTGATGCAGAGAAGGTTTTGCTGCAAACAGGGCTGGAAACACAATTGGAGGCATTATTATATTTAGGATAAATGAGATTTGCTGAAGGCATTTCATGAAGTGAAACATCGTTGGATATACTGAAGATTCAGAGTCACTTACAAATACTTAATGAAATTTTTGACTGCAGGTATCAGCATTCTGAGCAGATGTTTCCAATTTTCAGCAGATTTCTCCAATTTGGAAGTTTTAAAGCAGCTCCAGCCCTCTTCCTTCCTTCCTTCCTTCTTGCCTTCCTGCCTTCCTGCCTTCCTGCCTTCCTGCCTTCCTGCCTTCCTGCCTTCCTGCCTTCCTGCCTTCCTGCCTTCCTGCCTTCCTGCCTTCCTGCCTTCCTGCCTTCCTGCCTTCCTGCCTTCCTGCCTTCCTGCCTTCCTGCCTTCCTGCCTTCCTGCCTTCCTGCCTTCCTGCCTTCCTGCCTTCCTGCCTTCCTGCCTTCCTGCCTTCCTGCCTTCCTTCCTTTTCTTTCCCTCTTGCTTTCTTTTCTTTCTCTCTCTCTCTCATTTTCCTTGCTAGAGAAGCCTCACTTTATCTCTGTCTTTCCCTTTTAATTGGGATGACAGAAACCAAATTTGTGATGCAAATACCTGTATTTCAGAACATTTGATTTGCTTGTTCCTTACTTGGCCAGCCAAGGTCAGGAAAGATTCTCCAAGGCTGAACCTGGGTTTGGTGACTCTGTAACAGTTTTTGGTGCTTCTTCTGAATTTCCCTGTTCTGTTGGACTCGTGTCCTTCTCGTTGGTACCTTCAGTGTTGGCAGAGGAGTAGGGAGGTATAAATAGCCCCTGAATCCATGTAGGCCAGTTATTAATAGCAGCCTGAAACCCCAAAAAGTGAAGTCTTGCAGGAATGTTGCAGGAGGAGCAGCCAGAGCAGGGAACCATCTGCCTGGGGCTGGGCTGGGCTGGGCGAGTCCAGGAGGAGCTGACGTGGCTGGGACTCGTCACAACCCCCAGAAAAGTTCCTCCCCTCCTCTCCTCCTCTGCTCTGATTCCCTCAGAGCGGCAGCGCTGGGATGTTGTTCATCTCCCTTTTACCATCTGTTTTCCTTGGTGGGAGGGAGGAATGGGATTCACTCCAAGCTGTTCCCAATGTTTTCCCCTCAGATGTTCCTGTTCAGCTCCTTTGGTGGCACCCCAAGTGCTGCCCTGGGGCAGCCTGGGCAGATGGCACCTCACCCAGGGGAGCTGGGCAAGCCTTTCTGAGGAGGGCACAGCTTGTTCTGAGAGGGGGCCACTTCTACAAGGTGTAAAAAAATCCCCACATTATTATGCTCATATATTTCCATTCCATTTCCTTCCATAAAAATGTCATGGCTTCATCCTCACATTCCCAGAAATGGGACAGAAGGACACGAACAACCAGGGCTGTGGTTCCCTCTAGAACATTAAATATATAGGATTTTTATGTATTTATATAAAAAACTTCTTCCATCTATATTTATATAATAAATAACTGTATAGAGGTCAAAGGGCTGTGGTTCATCCTGGAGCTGTCCCTGCCTCCCTTTGCTGCACGGCCAGTTTGGGCTCTCTTGACTTTCCCCAAACCTTTTGCCCAGCTCTCATTCCAGCCCTGCCCTGTCTCTGTTCCTGCTTTCCCCAAACCTTTTGCCCAGCTCTCATTCCAGCCCTGTCCTCTCTCTGTTCCTGCTTACCCCAAACCTTTTGCCCAGCTCTTGCTCCAGCCCTGTCCTGTCTCTTCCTGCTTTCCCCAAACCTTTTGCTCAGTTCTCATTCCAGCCCTGCCCTACCTTTTTTTCCTGTGTGTCTTCTCTGTAACCATCAAATCAATCAATCAATCCCCAAATCCCACACTGGTTTGGGTTGGGAGGGACCCCAAAGCCCCCCCAGTGCCACCCCTGCCATGGGCAGGGACATCTCCCACCAGCCCAGGCTGCTCCAAGCCCTGTCCAACCTGGCCTGGGACACTCCCAGGGCTGGGGCAGCCACAGCTTCTCTGGGCACCTGTGCCAGGGCCTGCCCACCCTCCCAGCCAGGAATTCCTTCCCATTATCCATCTGAACCAGCACACGGACCCCCGGGATGGTCTGGGTTGGGATCTCAAAGCCCACCCAGTGCCATCCCTGCCCTGGCAGGGACCCCTCCCACTGTCCCAGGGTGCTCCAGCCTGGCCTTGGACACTTCAGGGTTGGGACAGCCACAGCTTCTCTCATGGACACTTATTTACCAGGCATGAAATAGTGATATTTTTATGAAAATTCCTTTCTTTCCATTAAGTCCTGATAGGATGAGGTTTGTCTTTCTAGGCCACGAGGGGTTGGATTTCCACTTTGCTGATGCAGAGCTCAGAGAGGGGAGGTGCAATGAGGTGTTGGCAGAAGCATCTCCAGGTTGTAAGAACTGTGGTAAATTAATAAGTGCAGTGTTGATTGATAGTCACCCAAAGTTAGGCCTTAAAAATACACTGAATTCTGTCAATCAGTTGGGTTGGAATTCCTTTTGGAGGGAACATCCACATCCCTCCAGGAGCCCTTCCTTTGCCTTCTCTGGGTCTCACAGAGAGAACCCTCACAAGGGGAGGCTGAAAAGTGACAGAGCACCTTCAGCTGTGGAATTACAAATCTGTTATAAATATTTCAGTAGAGATGAGCAGGAGAGTGTTTGATGAGTCAGAAAAAACTGTCAAATGCCAAAGCCCTGGGATGGTGGGGCCGTGTGGGGACAGTTATTGACACGTGGGTTTCTCCTCTGTCAGTAGAAATGTTGCTGCAGGAATTAGGGTGGAGATAAACTGATGGAATCGTGAACTACCTGGATAAATTGATAAAAGCTTCAGGAAAACCCTCAGCTCTTTGGCTCACACTGACAAGGGATTGTTCAGTTTGGTTTTGGACAGAGGGTGGGAAATGCTGGGCTGGTGCAGTTGAGACAAAGGAGGTAAATCTCTGTAAAATGCACCTGCTTGGGGACTGTCCTCTGAAACACAGGGAATTATAATGTTGGCAATTCACTGGAGCATTTCCAGTTGGGATTTGGAGTGTATTGGAAGCCCTTTCCCAGCACTGGGGTGGACACTGTGGCCTGGCACAGCTCAGGCAGACCTGGGGCAGGTTCCTCAGCTCTCCGTGCTGTTGGCACAGCCCCTCCTGCAGTGCTGCCTCTGCCTCGGGGGGTCTGAGCAATCTGAGGTGTTCAAATCCCTCATCCCTGGTGCAGAAAGGGTGGCCATTAAAATCCCATCACTGTGCTAATTGAGTCCAGGACAGGAGATTCCCCATTTCCCTTCCCTCTGGCTCATCACCCCAGTTTTGAGCCCCTTTTCAGGTTTCTGGTCACCAGAGCAGGTTGTACAAAGGAATTTTTGTGTCTATTTATAAGTTGCTGCCAAACCAATGAGCTCCAGGAGGGTCTCCCTGCCCATCCCAGGGAACCCTCCCTCCAGCACGGGGGGGATGCTCAGGTGTTGCTGAGCCCTCTGTCCGTGGCTTTGGCTCCTGCTCCAGGCTGTGCCTTGGACATTCAGCATTCCCAGAGCTGTTTCAGCCCCGAATTGTCTCTGAGCTAAATGAGCCCAGACGAGGCAAGTCCTGATGTTTTAGGAGAGTGAATGTTTAGGCTAAACAAGGGAAATACTAAAAAAAGCCCCAGAGCAAATCATTGCTGCTGAATGGAAAGAATGTGGCCAAGTGTTTGAGCCTCCCAGAGCTGTTCCCTCCACACCTGCAATTCCCAAATATCTCCTGAATCCTTCCAGTGGGAATCCAGCCCTGGAATTCCTGCAGTGCAACCATTTGATGCAGTTCTGGTTGATGCTCCCAGTTTACAATGCAAGTGATAAAATTCTCTCCAGAAAGTCATTGCTAAGATTGCATAATTGGGCATTAAAGTTCTGATTATACTTTACAAACTCGGGGACTTTGTTAAAAACCTGCCATTCCACTGTACCGAATTTCAGTGTTTGACAGCTCAGCTGTGAGAGGCTTTGCAGAGAACATTTGTACCATCAGAACAGCATGTTAATTGCCTAAAAAAAACTGGGACAGATTAATCATGGCAGGGAACAGGAGCCTTGGCAGAGTGGAGTTCTGGAGCCCTCTGCCGATGGATTCCTTCCTGGAAGGGTGGCCAGGCCTTGGGAGGGAGGGTTGGAGTGCCCAGCCCTGGAGGTGCCCAAGGCAGGACTGGCCGTGGCACTGAGTGCTCTGGGCTGGGGAACAAGGTGGGCATCGGGCACAGGGTGGGCTCCAGGGGCTGGGAGGGCTTTGCCAAGGTGGGCATCGGGCACAGAGTGGGCTCCATGGGCTGGGAGGGCTTTGCCAAGGTGGGCATCGGGCACAGAGTGGGCTCCAGGGGCTGGGAGGGCTTTGCCAAGGTGGGCATCGGGCACAGGGTGGGCTCCAGGGGTGCTGCTGTGCTGCTGGCACTGTGGACTGTGCTGGTGGCACTGGGGCTGCTGGCACTGGTAGCTCTGGTTGGCAGGGCAGGGCCTCCCCTCCACCTCTGCTGCCAAAGGAAGGCCATGATTTAATTGCAGCCACTGAGGCTGCTCTGAATTCATCTGGACATGATTGGGGAAACCAACACTGGCACAATATGTTTGAGCCACAAACAGGGAATGCATTGAAGGGGTAAAAACTGGGATACTGAGCAAGTGAGAATGTGCCACCCACAGATTTCCTTGGGGAAGAGAAATCAGATCTGAAGAAATCGCTCCATTATCTCATTCTTGTGATCTCTGCTGGCTGTGCAGGGAATCGGAATCATGGAATGGGTTGGGATGGAGGGACCTCAACGCCCCCTCAGTGCCCCCCCTGCCATGGGCAGGGACACCTCCCACCAGCCCAGGGTGCTCCAAGCCCTGTCCAACCTGGCCTGGGACACTCCCAGGAATGGGGCAGCCACAGCTGCTCTGCCCAACCTGTGCCAGGGCCTGCCCTGGAACCTGAAGGTGCAAACTGGAAGAGGAGATGGCAGGGACTGTGGGCCATGAGGTGTTTATGGAGATCAGTGTCTGCTTTAATGTGCAATTGTGTTCTCATGTTCAGCAGCCAATTTTCCTGGCTCCTTGTGGGAATTAAACCTTGGAGATTTCACTTGTGCTGACATTTTACTCTCCAGACACACAATAGGATTTGCATTCCCTTAATCCCATTTCTGGGCAGACATGGAAGTGTCTTCCAGCACAGCATTAATGGGGACCAGGAAACCAATGGGGAGCACTGGGAAGGTGAGGTGTGAGAGCCAGAAAAGGGCACAGAATAACAGGAGGAGGAGGAGCTGATGGACATGAAGAGGTTTCATATTTCTCTTGTCAAAATGTAGAATGTGGAGTAAAGAAGGAAAAGTTTTTCGTTGTGATGAACAAGAGTAAGAACTAAACGAGGTGTTTGGGCAGTTCAGGGGGAGAACTTGGTGCAGGAACTGAGAGAGGAGAGGGTGGCTGAGCAGAGCAGAGCAGAGAGGCAGCCTGGGAGCTGCAAACAGGGAAGGGAGGAGGGTCTGGAGGGAAAACCTGGGCTGGGCTGGGAAGGGGAGGAACCAAGAAGGGTTGGGGTGGGGAGGAAGGAGAGGATGGGGCAGCTGAGAGGGTATTGCTGGTAAAGCAGAAAAGGCTGGAGAGGGTGGGTGACTGCTGGGAAACAGGAGGGGTGACCTCATGGGAAACTCAAGGCAGGGTTGGAGTGGTGGGGAAAGTCGGCAGAAAATGTGGCATGGAATCAGAACTGCAGGTTTGAATGATGGGGGGAAACCAACAATGTTTCAGAAAGGACAAAAATCTGCTTTGAAGAAGTTTCGTGGCTGGTTGTGAACGTTGCCCGGTGGGGGAGCAACACGTTGTCCAGGCAGAGAGTTGGGTGTGTTAAAGAGGGTTTGGAAACACAGATGTGGAAACAAATAGAAGTTATGACATGTTGGATCTTCTTCTGTTCTGCACTTCAGCCACGTGGGGACTGTGCCATCCACAGCTGAGAGGGGAACAGGGAGGAGGAGAAAGGTCCTTTGTCCCTCAGCATGAGACATTGAGAGGCTGGAGAGTGTCCAGGGATGGGAATGGAGCAGCAGGAGGGGCTGAGGGAGCTGGGAAGGGGCTGGAGCAGCAGGAGGGGCTGAGGGAGCTGGGAAGGGGCTGGAGCAGCAGGAGGGGCTGAGGGAGCTGGGAAGGGGCTGGAGCAGCAGGAGGGGCTGAGGGAGCTGGGAAGGGGCTGGAGCAGCAGGAGGGGCTGAGGGAGCTGGGAAGGGGCTGGAGCAGCAGGAGGGGCTGAGGGAGCTGGGAAGGGGCTGGAGCAGCAGGAGGGGCTGAGGGAGCTGGGAAGGGGCTGGAGCAGCAGGAGGGGCTGAGGGAGCTGGGAAGGGGCTGGAGCAGCAGGAGGGGCTGAGGGAGCTGGGAAGGGGCTGGAGCAGCAGGAGGGGCTGAGGGAGCTGGGAAGGGGCTGGAGCAGCAGGAGGGGCTGAGGGAGCTGGGAAGGGGCTGGAGCAGCAGGAGGGGCTGAGGGAGCTGGGAAGGGGCTGGAGCAGCAGGAGGGGCTGAGGGAGCTGGGAAGGGGCTGGAGCAGCAGGAGGGGCTGAGGGAGCTGGGAAGGGGCTGGAGCAGCAGGAGGGGCTGAGGGAGCTGGGAAGGGGCTGGAGCAGCAGGAGGGGCTGAGGGAGCTGGGGGGGCTCAGCCTGGAGCAAAGGAGGCTCAGGGGGCACCTTCTGGCTCTGCAATCCCTGCCAGGAGGGGGAGCCGGGACAGGGGGTCAGGCTGTGCCCCAGGGCACAGGGACAGGACAAGTGGAAACCACCTCTTCTTGTACCCGGAGAGCTTCAGGTTGGACATCAGGAGGAATTTCTGCCTGGAAAGGGTGGGCAGCAGTGGCAGGGGCTGCCCAGGGAGGTTTGGAGTGCCCAGCCCTGGAAGAGTTCAGCAAACCTGGGGATGGGGCACTTGGGGACAGTTTAATGGTGGTGCTGGTTGACAGCTGATGATCCCAAAGATCTTTTCCAGCTTTAACAATTCCACAATTTCCAGTCTGTGCCTGGGTTGTGCCGGAGGATCAGCTCTCACTGGGAGCCACAGTTGGCACTGAACTAAAGCTCTCCTGCTCAGCTGCAGTTTGAGGCTGCTCCTGGTCCCCCCTGGACTCTCTTCTGCTCCTCAGCCCAGCAGCTCCACCTTCTGCTGATCTGGTTAATGTGTCAGGAATAATTGGGCTGGAAAGGGCTGCAAAGGAGTTGGGTGTTGTGGAGGATCCCAGAAGGACCCCAGAGCTCCTGGAAGTTCTGTGGCTCTGCTGGAATCCCACTTTGGTGGTTGGGGCATTCAGGATGTTTCCTCTTTGCAGGGCAGTTCCAGCCCTGGCACCAAAAGGCAGAAATAAAGCAGATTTCAGGGTAGGTTTGAGAGCAGCTCATCTCTGAAACTAAAGGATTGCTCCCAGTCAAAGCTGAACCACATCAAAGATCCAAGTTCAATTCTCTGCTTTCCACACAGCACAATTTCCAAAGAAATTTCCCTCCCTGATTGGGGTTCTCTCCTCTTGAATACCTGCAGGGTGAGTGTCAGGCTGGGTGTCATTTCCAGCAATTAAGAGCATAATGATTAATTTTCAACATGTGCCACTAATGTGCAACAAATTACTGAAACTGTCAGTTCTGTAAAGTCTGAACCAAACCAGGTTTTCCTCGAGGTTATGCAAACTCTGCCTTGAGGGAGAACGAGATTCAGGTTTGTAATAATGAAACCAACCCCAACAGCTGTTTTTGCTGTCATGGAAATGTCTTTGTTCTTGGAGCATCATCATCTCTGATTAAGATCATCCAAAAAAACGTTTGCTCAGAAAATCTCACTCAGGAATTTCAAGGCAAGGCCAATAGTAAAGTTGGGAATTAATGACTATCTTATCAGAAAAGATTTACATCACAAAGGGAGGTGGAAGGTTTGGTGATTCTGGTAAAAAGTGAATTTTGTAGAACTATTTCTGTCTTCAATGGTACTCTCTGTGCAAGTTTCCCAAATCTCAAGGTGTTCAGATCCTGAGGGTCCTCCCAGAGCTTGTGGCAAAGGAAGAGAAACTTTCCATCATTAATATTCTTGGGAGACAAAAGGCAAAGCTGAAATCTGATTATTCAGGCTTGGTTATTTTATTTCAGGATTAGCAGGATCTGAAGATGAACCTGAATGCAGACTATTGTATGGGAATATAATGAAGGGAATTCAATTATCCTGCATTAAATGGCATTTCTGGGTGAGATCTGCTGGTTATCTGTGCAAGGAAACAATCCAGAGCCCATTGCCCAGCCCTGTCCTGATAAACCCAATTCCCTTGGGAGCTTCCTGATGATTCTGTTCTCGTGACTTCAGAGCCTCAGACTCGAAATCTTTCCAGGAAGATTAATGAAAACCTTTACAAATGGCTTAGACAAATGGAATAGTTAAACTCCTGATCAGGGAACGTGCCAGGGACCTGCCTGATGCCCTCCCCCTCCCCTGGCACCAGGGGCAGTTTGGGGCAAAATCCTCTTTATTCTAAGCAGGGCATGGGAAATTATGAAGGAAATAAAGTATTTAGTGATTTCCAATGGAGAACCACAGAATCTTGGCAAAGCCCTCCCAGCCCATGGAGCCCACTCTGTGCCCGATGCCCACCTTGGCAAAGCCCTGCCAGCCCCTGGAGCCCACCCTGTGCCCGATGCCCACCTTGGCAAAGCCCTGCCAGCCCATGGAGCCCACTCTTCAGCTCTCCTGGAGCCCCTTTACACCCTGGAGGTGTTTAAGGTGAGACTGGATGTGGCACTCCGTGCCCTGGGCTGGTGATCACAGGGGGGTTGGATCAAGGGTTGGACTTGCTGATCTCAGAGGTCTCTTCCAACCCAGCCCATTCCATGATTCTGTGATCCCTTGTCCCCAGTCCCTCTCCAGCTCTCCTGGAGCCCCTTTAGGCCCTGCCAGGGGCTCTCAGGTCTCCCCAGACCCTTCTCTTCTCCAGGTGACCCCCCCAGCTCTCCCAGCCTGGCTCCAAAGGGGCTCCAGCCCTGCAGCATCTCCGGGGCCTCCGCTGGGCTCCTCCAGCAGCTCCAGCCCCTGTGCTGTTGTTCCCCAGGGCTGGGGCAGCTCTGCGGGGTTTGGGGGCTCCCCTGGGCACATTTGCAGCCTCTGCTGCTTTAGTTCACCCTCCCCACCCCCAGTTCTGAGGGAAAACAAAACTGCTTTTCAGCAGGCAAAGAATAACAGGTGACATGTCACCAGAACTCCCTTTGGAATGGGAAAATGGGGAGAAAATGCAACCCAGCAGCGAGGGCTGATGTGAGGGCTGTGCCATGAGAGCTCTCCTGCCACAAGGACAGTGCTCTGGCTGGAGGCACAGCCTTGGCTGCAATAAAGGATACAAAATAAAGGTGTTCAAGTGCCACAACTGACTGAGCAAAGAAACCAGTGAGTCCAAAGTCAGAGTTTCACCCGAAACAGCCCCCGGATGCCCAGGAAGGTGCCAGTCACAGCAGGGGGAGCACTTTGGAAGAGGCAAAGCTGCCTGAGAGGGAGAAGAGGTGGAGGAAGATCCCACCTGCTCGGATCTGCAGAGAGAACCTTCCCACAGTTCTTTAAAGCTCTAAATTATTGAGAGGGTTGTGTTGCTAATTGAAATGTGGGGCTGGAAATGAAGATGGCTCAGAGAGCTTTGAAGTTGCCTCATTATTTCAGTGACCAAACTGCAAATGGGCACCATGGAAATCATCGGAGCAGCTCTCAGGATTAATTAACAGGGAAGAAAGGAAACAAAAGGGGCTGTCTGGCCAGTGCCAGGAGAGCATCAGTGAGGAAAAGGCTTTGGGAGAAGGAACTGGAAGGCTTGTTTTGTGATTCCTGCTTCAGTTCCAGCTTGGGCTCAGCTTTGCTCCATCTCTCAGTGCAGTCCCTGTTCCCAACTCTCCTTGGCTGAGAAAGTGTCACGTAAACTGGAACTCAGTGGGAGCCTCCCAGTGCCTTCCTGAGGTCAGAGCAGGGAGCCCCTGCCCTGGAACCCTCTGCAGTCACAGATGGTGGTAAATGCCCCAGAAGGGGCTCCTGGTTGGCAAACAAGTGTTTGCTGGGATGTGAACAAGGAGTGGAGCGTTGGATCCAGCCCTGGGAATTGTCAGGGCTGAGTGGCCTGGGCTGGGATCAGCTGGGCTTGTTCCTTTGGATTCTCCAGGTGGGGTGGGGGCTTGGGGGTGCTCTGGGAGCTGCTCTGCACTTCCATCCCCTCGGGAGTGCTGGAGCAGCTCTGGGAGAAGCAGAAGGAGGTGATGGAGAGAGGGATCAGTTCAGGGATTGATGGATTTGGGATTTCTGAGCTCAACTCGCTGCCAAGAGCCAACACATTTGCATGTTAATGTTGTTGATTGTGCTGATAATGAGAGAAAGAAAGAAGGAAGAGAAAAATCATCCCTTATGTGTGAAGCAGCACAAAGGAGTCACTGAAGTGACTTCTCTGCTGCTCTGAGAGCAGTGAATGTTTGGGGAGCCTTTGGCACACTTTGGGGCTCGGCTCAGCCCTGGAATGTTCTCACTCCCAAGTCTTTATTTTCTCACTCATTCTCAATTCTTTCATGTCTCAGGATTTCTCAGGAACTTTCCAGCCCTACCAGATCCCCACAACTGTGATTTGGTGGAGTTTTCTGGAGGGGGTTGTGTTTGAGCCCCTGTCCCACAGCACAGAGGCCACAGGACCTGGGGGGGTTGTCCTGCTGGAATGTAATTCAGATTATTCACTCCAACAGTGCAACAGAGAGCCAAGACCTCCCTGAGATGAGAACACTTGAATGGAGTGTTAGATGGAAAATTTGTTTGGGAGGGAAATTAAAGCCATAATTAATCTATCCAGAAAAGCAGAACATTAAAAATTGATTTATCCTCCCAATTATACAGAGGCAAATTCTGGGGCTTTTTGTGCAGTAGCATTTTATCTGCTTCTTTTCTTCAGACACCTGGAGACTCTTCAGATGGAGATCACAGAATTCCAAGCTGGGTTGGGCTGGGAGGGACCCCAAAGCCCCCCCAGTGCCACCCCTGCCATGGGCAGGGACACCTCCCACCAGCCCAGGGTGCTCCAAGCCCTGTCCAACCTGGCCTGGGACACTCCCAGGGCTGGGGCAGCCACAGCTTCTCTGGGCACCTGTGCCAGGGCCTGCCCACCCTCCCAGCCAGCAATTCCTTCCCAATATCCCACCTATCCCTGCCCTCTGGGGGCACCTCCTCAGGTGTAGCCCCATTGCAGCAGGAGAAGCTTCTGAGCTGGAAGGGGCAATCCTTGTGCTCTTGTTGGGAAGGCAAAGCCCTCCCTGCCCTCCTCCTCCTCCTCTTCTGCCAAGGGTTGGAGTTCTGGAGCTTCTCCAGCTCTTCCATCCCACCTTCACATCACTTTGGGGAGTTTTCTGCCTCTGTCCTTCCAGCAGGGAGGGAGTGACTCCTCTCCTGCTTCTGCTACCAGGGATTAGTGTTTTGGCACACAAAAGATCCATTAATTGAGAAGAGATTATGGTTTGTAATTAATTTACATAAACCTCCTGTTTGCCTCAGATTGAGGATTTTCTTTCTGAGAGAACAAACTGGAGATGCTGATAATGATGTTTGCTTGAGGCTGAGAAGGAGCAGGTTCCAGTTGTGCTTCTTTCCCAGCTGCTTTGTCTCATTCATGAAATAATCTGATTTTTGGGCTCTTTGGGAGTGAATGATCTCAGTGTGTGAGCAGTGACCTCTCAGCCCCAGCAGGGACACCTTGCCCTGCTTTGGATGGGGGGAAGGAGGAGAACTGGAGTTTCCAGGGGGAGTGGGAAGCCCTGCAGGGATTGAGGAAGTGGCTGGAGCAGGGCTGGGCCCCAGCTCTGCACTGCTCCTCTTTCCTCACCAACAAAGGCTCTGAAAATTAGGGGACAACAAAAATAGGTGAGAAAAGTGTCATCACCAAAGCTGGAATTAGTGCAGGGCAAGAATTACTAATGCTGAAATTAACAGAAGGTTTAATTACCACATGCAAAGAACAGCAGAATTCCCAGGGGATTCTTTTATAGATTTTCCAGCATTTCTGAGTGGTTTCATTTTCTTTACCAAGGGTAATTAATGGAGCAGTTCCAGACCCCCTGCTTAGGAAAATACACTGAAATTCAGCCTTTCCTGTGGCCATTCCTGCAGCAAATGCTCCCTGAGGAGCAGGTTCTGCGGGGGACTCACCTCTCTCTCATTCTCTCCCAGGCCCAGCAGTGAATCCAAACTCAGGTTCAAATTCCTCTGTTGTTCCAGCATTAACTTCCCTTCAGTCCAGACTGTTCCTCTCTCCACTCACATCCTGCCTTGGTTTTGCCTCCTGAAGAGGCCAATTCCAATAGATGATCCAATTAATCCACAAACCTGTTTTATCCTGAAGCTTTTGAGGGAGGCACAGTCTCATTAACTCCCTTCTCTTTATCCTCTTCATTTTTCCCCTCTAGCTCTTCAAACAATGTTCTGTTAAACAAGAAATTACAGTTATTTTTATGAACTGCAGTAATGGCAATGCTGCTGTTTGCATAAGCAAAAGAAAAAAACCCTTTCACAGTTGGGGTTTGCTGCTGTAATTGCTATTTTTAGTGCTGTTCTTTCACTTGGCTATTTGTAAACTTTCTGGCTGGCCTTTTATCCTGCTTTTGTTGTGGGTTTGATTCCAATGCTGGGTTTGATTCCTGGGCCCACAGCAGGGGAGGAGAAAGCCCAGCAAAGGGCTTGGTGATTCCTGTGGGAAGAAGGACTTGCTGAGGAGCTTTTGAAGTCACTGCTCAGTTGTTCATTATCTTCCAATGGTTTGGAAAAAAGCTCCAAATCATTTGCTCTTCCAAGGGCGTTTCTGTTTCCCGTGTCAGGGCTTGGATTGTGTTCCTTCCTGGGTGGGAATCCCAAGAGGTTGGGCAGCTCCAGAGGTGGCTCAGGGTGGGAATTGCTGGTGGGACCAGCACTCTGGGCTGGGCTGGGACACTCAACTCAAGGATCAGGGAGATTTCTGGAGGGTGGCAGGGGGGTCAGGTTGGTGGCAGGGGGGTCAGGTTGGTGGCAGGGGAATGACAAGTTGGTGGCAGGGGAATGTCGAGCCTTATTTTGCTTTACTTGGACTAATTGAGTGTGGTTTTCCCCCTAAATGTAACTCAAACCTTTAGAAAGGGGGAGTTGGAGGCTCAGCCCTTGTTGCCTCTGTGATAACACAGTTCAGGACAGGCTGATTTATTTATAATGTTAAAATAACTTCTCCAGCTGTCAATATCTCTGCCAGCTTTAGGGAGTGCTGACCTTATCAAAGCTGCTCATTGAGTGTTGTGTCCACCTGCAGTGCTGAGTTCCAGGGCCCTGTTCCTTGAGGAGGAGCTGGAGGTGCTCCCACCAGCTGAGGGAGGCTCTGCAGCCCCTGGGGGAAGTCTGGGGGGGGGGAACTTCCCAGGTGTGTGTTTTCCTCCAGGAAATCCCTTCTCTGGGTTTCCAGCCGCTCAGGGTGGTGCAGGAGGGGCAGGACTGGCAGGTGACCACCCACCTGCCCAGGGTGGGGTTTGCTCTGGCTCTGTGACCAGGGACATTGGCATCCTTCCCTTGTTCCTCTGGCTGAGGGCTCAGGGCTCAGGGCAGTGCCCCAGCTGTGGGGTGGGGAGAACTCCAGTAGTGGGGTGGGGAGAACTCCAGTAGTGGGGTGGGAAGGGCCCCNCAGCTGTGGGGTGGGAAGCTGTGGAGCCCCAGCAGAGGGGTGGGAAGGGCCCCAGCTGTGGGGTGGGAAGAGCCCCAGCTGTGGGGTGGGAAGCTGTGGAGCCCCAGCAGAGGGGTGGGAAGGGCCCCAGCTGTGGGGTGGGAAGCTGTGGAGCCCCAGCAGAGGGGTGGGAAGCTGTGGAGCTCTGCTGGTGTCAGGGGAACCAGGAATTTCAGCAGGAATTCCTCAGGGACAGTCAGCCCCTCTGCCTGACTCACCCCCGTGACTCCCATCCTGGGGACCAGCCCATGCTTTGGGGAACATCTTTGTGCTTAGGGCCTTCCACACTTGACTTTCTCCATGAAAGCAGCAGTGGCTGTGCCCGAGCTGGGGGTGTCTCCTCCTGTGCCAGTGCAGGGAAAGCTGCTGGGCTGGGGTGGAGTTCTGTGGTGCCACTGGCAGGTCTCACCTCTCCATGCAGAGTCAGAAGCTCAGGGTGCAGCCTGCAGGTGTCCCCCAGGAACACTCCATCCTGATGGCACCTCTGCAGTCTCCAGGGTGCTGCTGGCTCAGCCCTGTGTGTTCTCCCCTTTCCCCCAGTATGCTGCTGGGAGATGACCTCCAAAAGGAAGCTCCTGGGCCGCCTGGTGCCGTGCCGATGTTTCCGGGGCGAGGAGGAGATCGTGTCCGTGCTGGACTATTCCCACTGTGGCCTCCAGCAGGTGCCCAAGGAGGTGTTCAACTTCGAGAGGACCCTGGAGGAGCTCTACCTCGATGCCAACCAGATTGAGGAGCTGCCCAAGGTAAGCCAAGTTCTGCTGGGAGAGAAACTCCAGCTCTTTGTGCTGTGTTGGGGCAGGAGTTGGTCCTTCAGCCTGGAGGAGACTGAGGGGAGACNGTGGGATATCCGTGATCCCTGTGGGATGTCCCTGATCCTTGGGGGATATCCGTGGTCCTTCTGGGATATCCATGGTCCTTGTGGGATATCCATGATCTTTGTGGGATATCCATGATCCCTTCCAGCTCAGGATCCTCTGTGATTCTGTTGGGAAATGCCAGTGCTGAGGAGGAGTTTCACAACTGCAGTGCCAGCACCCAAGTTAGCCCAGAATCCTGGAATTCTGTCCTTCCTGAGCCAGACTCCTCTTATGGAAAATCCTGGAATTCTGTCCTTCCTGAGTCAGACTCCTCTTAGGGAACATCCTGGAATTCCTGTCCTTCCTGAGTCAGACTCCTCTTAGGGAAAATCCTGGAATTCTGTCCTTCCTGAGTCAGACTCCTCTTAGGGAAAATCCTGGAATTCCTGTCCTTCCTGAGTCAGACTCCTCTTGTGGAATCTTTCCATCTGTTCTGCTGCTGCTGAATATTTACTGCAAGGAATTAAAAGTTACTGTAACTTCAGTGTTCTGGAAACAAGAGGGCAAAGTGGTGGAAAACCCAATTAATGGCAGGTGCTGGCTACATAATGAAGCATGAAGGGATGTAATCCAGCCCTTAATTGGATTTCTCTCCACCATAATGAAAGATGCTCCCAAGTCTTTAATTAAACAGCGGCCCCTGTAATCCACCCTCCATCCTCCCCCAGCACAGACAGTTCCTATCAGTTCTATTTGCAGGTGTGGGGAAGGTGCTTTTCCCATTCCATGGAGCTGCTCCCTGGGATGTGATGGTTCAGTGCCTGGGGTTGGTTGTTCCCTCCATCCCTGATTGTGCAGGATGGGAAGGCAGGGCAGCTCCAGGAGCTTTGGTTCCTGGACAAAAGGCTGTGAAGAGCTCCTGGAGAAGAAGATCCCTCCTGGAGAAGAAGAGAAACCCAGGAGAGTCTTGTGTTGAACGGGCCCTGGTGGAGCCCCTTTGCTGCTTCTGCTGCTGAACCCCTGGGGCCAGTTCTCCTTTCTGTCCTGTTCTCACTGTGCTGCACAGGAATGGTGGAAGTGTCTGATCTGGGCAGGGATTTGGGGGCTTTGGGCAGGGATTTGGGGCTTTGCTCTGGAGCTTTTGGTCCATATATTCTGGTTTCCAGGTATCCAAATGGTTTCCAGCCCAAGTTGTGGTGCCTGAGCCAGACAAACGCACCAGGGCACAGAATGATGCCAGAATTCCATAGGGAAATCCCAGGGCCAGAGGGAAAGGGGCTACAATCAGGAAGGTGATAGTTTTTAGTCTCAATTCAGAGTAAACAGAGCATTTATCACAGTCTTGGCCAGTGCAAGAGAAGATTAATAACACTGTTAATTTGTGCTCTTACCACTCACCGTTACCACCTTTCTTTGTCGTTCCCAGGAATTAAACAGCCCAATTAATTCCTTATCAAATGTTCTGCTTCGGGTATTTTGGCCTCGTGGCTCTGAACTGTTTTTTCACTATTGCATTAATATTCTAGGGGAGAAAATGCCATTTTTTGTTCTAAAACTGGCACTATGTTACTTAACATCCACTTTGTATTCCATGTGAGATTCCACCCTGGCAGAACTTTCCTCCCTCTGTGAATGTGATTTCAAGTCACTCCTTCCAGGGGACAGTTTTGTCCATTTTCTCTTCTTTGCCCGTTTTTCTGTGCCTCAGAAGTCTCAATAATCTTTTGAAATTTCCTATTGCCTTGAACACTTGATCATGTTTAAAAATTTAATGATAAAATGCTAAAAATGATAAAATGTAATGATAAAAGCACTGCTAAAACCCTGATCTGCCCTAATTGCTCTCCCTGCTGTGTGATACTCCAGAACCCAATCACTGGGCATTAATTAATTGATTAATTAGTTGATTGACTCATGCATTAGACTCATTTTGCCTGCTTTTATTTTTATTTTTACCTACATTTCATGTACCATAATTAGGATTGTTTTCTGTTACGTCATTAGAAATCAGTTTTTATTTCCTAATTTTCAGATTTCTTATTTTCTTTGAAGGATTTGCAGGATTGTTGTGTAATTCTTACTCTGTTTTCCCCCAAAATCTTGCCAAGTCTTTTGATTTCCTTTGCCTTTGACTTCATCATGGTGAGCTGCTGCTGCAAGAATGGCCCTAATTTGGATGAGTCAAATGAATTGATGACTAATAAATGGAATATTGACCTTCCTGGGGGTGGAGCCGTTGGCAAAGAGGCCCCAGGAAATCAGGAGGGGGCTGAGAATTGCCCCCAACACCCTTTGGAGCAGCCCAAGCCTCTCAAGGAGTTGAGAGACCCAGAATAAAAGCCCATTTTGTGACCTAACCCTCAGTTGGCACCTGCAGGCTGGAGGAGCCAAAGGCACTGCTGGGCATCCAGAGGGTGATGCCAACCCAGGGGGGTCCAGAAACTGAGGGAAACACCTCTGGGTCATCCAGGGGGGAGGAAATAAAGGGCAGTGTCGTCGTCAGAGCTCTCCCTTCAGCAGCTCCAAAGCTTTGCAGGTGTCCAGGCAGTGCTGAGCTCCCAGTGCCAAACATTCCCTGGGCTCTGGAGTGGGAATTCTCCAGGGAGTGGCTGGCATTGGGCACTGGGCACTGGGGGGCTCAGATTCTGCCCAAGATTTCACTCACAGAGTTTAATTCATGACATTTTCTGCCCAAAGCTTGGTCTGGTTTGGATTTGTGCCCAAATCCTGCAGGTTCCTGCTGGGAATTCTTCTGGAGTTTGAAGGTGTTTCACAGAATGCCAGAGCTGGAAGGGCCCCACACGGGCACCGAGTCAGCCCCTGGCACTGCCCAGGGCCACTCTGCGTCTAAATAATGACCCAAACTGACCTTTTTCCCCAAAAAACTCTGCCAAGTGTGTTTTGTGTCACAGCAACTGTTCAGCTGCCAGGCCCTGAGGAAGCTGAGCATCCCTGACAACGACCTGGCCAGCCTCCCCCCTGGCATCGCCAGCCTGGGCAACCTGCGTGAGCTGGACATCAGCAAGAACGGTGAGAATGCCCTGGGGTGGGCATGGAGGGGCTGGGCAGGGCTGGGTTGGCATTGCCACAAGCTGGACATCAGCAAGAAGGGTGAGACCCCCCCCTGTCCTCAGTGCTGGGCTGGGCAGGGCTGGGGGTGCCAGGGCTGGACTGGCATTGCCACAATCTCCCAGCAGCAGGAACGGTGAGCCCCCCTGCCCAGCCCTGTGCTGGGGTGGGCATGGAGGGGGCTGCAATCCCTCCTGCCCCAGGAGCTGCTGCCCTGGGCTCTGGTGCCCTGCCTGGCACTTTGCAGAGGGTGCCATGAAGCTCTGCCCTGTTCATTTGCTGAACCCCAGGGTGTTCAGCACCACGTGCCAGGGGGGCTCATGCCCCAGGAAGAGCAGAGATGCCACTTCTCAGTGCCCTGGGAGCTGCTCCACTTCCCAAAGTGGCTGAGAGCCCCCTGGGCTCTGGGTGGGGGGTCTGAGCTCGTGGGGCTGGGGGGGAACAGTCCAGGATTTCTACAAATGAATTTGCTGAGGGGCATCCCCAGTGAGGAACTTCCACATTGAGGGGCCTCAAAGTCTCTGCAGGTCTGAACTCAGAGGCCTTGGCTTGAAAATGGGGCTTTGGCACTCCTGGAAAGGGGGGGAAATTCCTCACCCATGGAGGCCTCGAGACCCTCAGGATTCTGTGTGTTCTCTCAGGGAAATGGGGGGAAATTCCTCATCCATGGAGACCCTCAGGATTCTGTGTGTCCTCCCAGGGAAATGGGGGGAAATTCCTTATCCATGGAGACCCTCAGGATTCTGAGTGTCCTCCCAGGGAAATGGGGGGAAATTCCTTATCCATGGAGACCCTCAGGATTCTGTGTGTCCTCACAGGGAAATGGGGGGAAATTCCTTACCTAGAGACCCTCAGGATTCTGTGTGTCCTCCCAGGGAAATGGGGGGAAATTCCTTATCCAGAGACCCTCAGGATTCTGTGTGTCCTCTCAGGGAAATGGGGAGAAATTCCTCATCCATGGAGACCCTCAGGATTCTGAGTGTTCTCCCAGGGAAATGGGGGGAAATTCCTTATCCAGAGACCCTCAGGATTCTGTGTGTCCTCTCAGGGAAATGGGGAGAAATTCCTCATCCAGAGACCCTCAGGATTCTGTGTGTCCTCCCAGGGAAATGGGGGGAAATTCCTTATCCATGGAGACCCTCAGGATTCTGAGTGTCCTCCCAGGGAAATGGGGGGAAATTCCTTATCCTCGAGACCCTCAGGATTCTGTGTGTCCTCCCAGGGAAATGGGGGAAATTCCTTATCCTCGAGACCCTCAGGATTCTGTGTGTTCTCCCAGGAGACAGAGCAGCAGTTTGGGGAGAAGTGAAAGGCACAGATAAAAATGATGTCACAGTTAAACTCCAGAAAATTCTATAAATCAAACATTGGCATAACAGTCTTAGGACACGGCCCAGGCTCTTCCTGTGGGTTAATTGAGGGTTTAGGTACTTTTAGACTAATACTAAATGTGTGTCTCCCTCCTGTAGGAACTGAGGTCTGAGCTGCAAACACCAACTGAACTCATTTGTGAGCACAACAAAAAGGCAGATTGGGGTGTAAATAACAACTGACTCTTTCCCTGCCTGTTTAGGAATCCAAGATTTCCCTGAAAACATCAAGTGCTGTAAATGTCTGACCATCATCGAGGCCAGTGTGAACCCCGTGTCCAAGTGAGTACCAGGGCACTGCCCACACCTGGGCCAGCTCAGTGGCAGCATCACTCAAATTAATTCCTAATTGGTTCAATCTGGTGGAGATCTGAGTGTTAATTAATGGGGGGTCTCTCCCCTTAACAAAGTGCTGCCAAAGCTTCTGGGTTTGGGCACTGCCATCTCTTGGGGGGGGCTTGGGCAACACTTTCTCCTGCCAAAAACCTCCAGTAATAGCAACCAAAAATGTGGGTAGGAAAGCCAGGGTTTATAAAATACAGGGAAGGAGGGGAAAGGATGAAATCGGATTATTTCAGTTTTAAAAAGCAGAGAGAAAGAGGGAGAGGAAGAGAGAAAGAATGAGAGGGAAAAGGGGAGAGAGAGAGCAAGGAGAGAAAAAGGGGAGAGAAGGAAAGAGAGAAAGCAAAAAGGAAAGAGAAAGAGAGAAAAGAAAGAGAAAAGAGAGAAAGACAGCAAGGAAAGAAAGGAAGAAAGAAAGGAAAGAAAGGAAGGAAGAGAGAGAGAGAGAGAAAGAGAGAAAGGAAGGAATGGACAACACACCCCTTTGGTTTAAAGCCTCACCTGGGAAGGAGGAAAAGGCCACTGTAACCTGAGTTTCACTTGGTTATTTCGTGTGGTTATTTGAAATGTCTGGAATGAGTAAGTTCTTCTGGAGGATTTGGGTAGGAAAAGCAGGTGAGAGGGAAAGTCACCTTCCTCCTCAGTAGAAGTGCTGCCATTGCCATGGCAGTGCTGGGGGCACTGAGGGTCTCTGTGCTCCTCAGGCTGCCAGATGGTTTCACCCAGCTGCTGAACCTGACCCAGCTCTACCTGAATGATGCCTTCTTGGAGTTCCTCCCAGCCAACTTTGGCAGGTAAGGAGGAGCCACCAGAGCTCAGGGGTCCTGCACTGCAGCTACACAAACCCCAGAGATTTGGGCTTTTCTGCCCAATTTGGTGGCTGATTGTTGGGCAGGGAATGTAGTGGCAGCAGGATTGGGGGTTGGAGTGACACAGTTGGGGGAAAAGGTGAGAGGAAATGGGACCTGAAAGGGCCTGTCCTTCAAATGTGGGACTGAGCTGTGGGAAGGGCAGGGAACAGCAAAATCCCTGGGAAAGGGGCAGGGGGAGAAGGGCTGGAGTGAGGAGGGAAGGAAGGAACAGAGAGAGGGCTCAAAGAGAGCTGAGCAGAAGGGCTGCAGAGGGAGGGTGACAATAAATGCAGAGACAGTGCCAGAGAGTGTTAGCTGAGGGCACAGCAAGGTGGTGGCATCCAAAGTGAACCCACCCTGCCCTAAAGGGGGGCAGCAGGAGCTGGGGGGGCCTTGCCCTGCTCAACCCTGGCAGAAATGGGGCTCTGGTTCCACCTGCTGAGGGTCAGGGGTGCCCCTTCTGCCCCTGGATTGTGCTGCTGGGCACGAGCTCAGGGGGCAAACCAGCCATGGGCACAGCCAGTCCCTGGGGGGCAAACCAGCCACGG
>VWZD01012626.1:27330-41467 GCA_013396695.1 Sakesphorus luctuosus
GGGGGCAAACCAACCATGGGCACAGCCAGTCCCTGGGGGGCAAACCAGCTGTGGGCACAGCCAGTCCCTGGGGGCAAACCAACCATGGGCACAGCCAGTCCATGGGGCTGGGGCAGAGTCCACCTCATGCCAGTCCCATCCTGCTCCCTCCTGCTTGTTCTGTGGCTCTCTGGGAGTACCAAGAGCCCTCCAGGGTTAATCCTGAGGTGCCAGAGCTGTGTGGGAGGAGATGTTGGTGTGCCCAGGTGGGCAAATATGTGCCTGCCCTGCCCCAGGGGCCAGCCTGGCTTTGGGCTGGAGCAGAGCAAGTTGGCACAGCATTTCCAGACTTTTATTAATGACTTGAGCCAAGTGGGCACAGTAAATCTTGGTTCCTCTCAAGAATTCCCAGATTTCCTGAAGGATAAAAAGCAATTGCTTCCAAATTTCCTGCCAATCCCAACCCTCCCAATGGGTCTCCTTGGACTCTGCTGTGCTTTCAGCAGGAGCAGGACATGCTGAGTGTTGGATGGCCTGGAACCTCCCCAGCTCCAGGTGCTGCTGCAGGGTCTGTCCCCACAGGGGATCGTTCCCTCTCAGCACCCCCTGGGCCACATTCAGCCCCTCAGTGGCTGAGCTTGGGGTTATTGTGCTTCAAACACACTGGCCTTTGATTAAATAACTCATTTCACAGCATTTTTAGAGATTCCTGAACTCCCTCCTGGAATGAACTCATTTGTTTTCTTTCTTCTTTCCAGACTCGTCAAATTGCGAATTTTGGAGTTGAGAGAAAACCACTTGAAAACTCTGCCAAAGTAAGTGCTGGAATATTTCCATTTATTCCCCTGGGATTGAGGGGAGTGCAAACATTTGTGTTTGTAGCCATGCAATGGTGTCCTGTCTGTTGAGAGTGTATTTTTCTACATGTTTTAAGGAAATCCTGCTGGAGGGTTTGAGCAGAAATCTCTGACTGGTTGATATGGTGGGAGGTGGATCTTGGGACATTCACTGAGCATAAATCAGTGGCCAAAACCTTCAGTGGGGCATTTTAAAATCACAGAATCATAGAATGGATTGGGTTGGAAAAGACCTCTGAGATCAGCAAGTCCAACCCTTGATCCAACCCCACTGTGATCACCAGCCCAGGGCACGGAGTGCCCTGGGCTGGTGATCACAGTAGGGTTGGATCAAGATGTGGATTCTCACTCAGTGCCACATGGGCTGGTGATCCCAGTAGGGTTGGATCAAGACGTGGTGGATTCTCACTCAGTGCCACATGGGCTGGTGATCCCAGTAGGGTTGGATCAAGACATGGTGATCCCAGTAGGGTTGGATGAAGATGTGGTGGATTCTCACTCAGTCCTGCCTTGACCCAAGCCCAGACTGAAGTGATCAGTTTTCCTGCTTTTTTTCCTGCTTTTTCTGGGCTCAGCATCCCTGAGAATTCTACCCCAGAGCTCCGAGCTGGTCCCTCCTGGCAGCCCCTCCATCCCCCGGGGCTGAGCAGGGCTCTGGCTCCTGTCCTTGGGCAGGGAATGGTGCCCAGTGCCAGCGTGGCCAGAGCTGGCACCTGATGCCAGGGGAAATACCTGCCTTGGTAAAGGACATTGAGTGAGTGTCCTGCTAATCCAGCAGCACAAATCTGGTTTAAGTTCTCCATGGGAGTTCTTTGAAAGGGAGATGGACACAGGGAGGATTCCCTGGGGGAAGTTTTGCCTTCTGGATAAGGAGTCAAGGTGTGAAAACAGCATTTTGGGCAGGTATAATCCGAGTATCTCTTTGGGCTCCACAATCCCAGATTGCAGAAAGGGCCTGGGGGACAAACACCTTTTTCATCCAGAAAAATTTACTCCTATTAAATTTCATAAAATGGGACTTTTTCTATCCTTTCAATTCCAAGTGTACCTTTATTATTTTCTGTGTAAAATGACATTTTCCCTGACATTCTTTTGTCCATCCCTTACCACTCCTTTCCATTTCTTATCCCCACAAATTTACAAATAGAACTGTAAAAGCAGCCGCTGGTGGGGAGGACTCAGGTTCCCTTTTTTCCCCTGGGTAATTTCATTATTACTTTACCTCCTTATTTTCCAAACTGATTAAATCAAGAGTTTTATGAGTCATGGGTTGTTCTTTTATTCCCTGCTCAGTTCCTTAGCAATGCTGGGACTCTTCCACACCTGAAAAATAAGTCAGAATATTAAAGGCTGCCCTGGGAATACCAAAGTTTTCATTTTAATTATCCCACCACCAGATCTGCAGCAGATTAATGTGCCAGGGCCCCACAACTACACAGTTTCTAGCAAACAAATCAGGGGGGAACGAGGCAAAGGGGGGGAATTTTCCTGTTCTTGGTGGAATGGTCACAAATCCAGATTTATTGAAGTTATTTGGGACTCTCATTTATGCTGATTATTTCATGAGAGTGGTGAAATTGGGAGTAAGGAGACTCACCAGCTGGAGGTTTCTGAGCAGCAGCACAAAATCTGTATAAAAAGCAGAGAGTGGTTTGAATTGAAAACAATACAAAGTGAATCAGACCAGGCTCTTCCTTGGCGGAATAAATCTGAAATAACTGTGGGTGACATTTGCACATTGGGAGGTTCCTTTGGCAAATTGGAGGGATTTAAACCTGAAGGATTAATATTCTTATGCCTTTCTGTACCTGAAACTTCACTCCAAAGTGACAAAGGAACCAGAGAGATTCCAGAGAGACCTTCAGAGATCCAAAGTATCCCAACCCATTCCCTTCCTTTTATAGGAAATCTGGGCATAAAATGATTGTTATTTCCCAGAGCCTGATAAGTGAGTGGGAAAGGGCTTTGTTGGGACTTACAGACAGTGGTGCCAGAGCTCTGTATTCCTCAAATCCTTGGCAGGGGGCAGGCTGGGATTGGGAAGGGGATTGGCACAGATGCCAGGCTGGGAATGTGTGCTGGGCATGGGGCAGGGCTGGATCCTGCTGGGAATGTGTGCCCAGATCCCAGAGTGGGCAATGGGACAGGGTGGATCCTGCTGGGAATGTGTGCCCAGATCCCAGGGCTGGATCCTACTGGGAATGTGTGCCCAGATCCCAGAGTGGAGTCAGTGGGACAGGGTGGATCCTGCTGGGAATGTGTGCCCAGATCCCAGGGCTGGATCCTGCTGGGAATGTGTGCCCAGATCCCAGGGCATGGATCCTGCTGGGAATGTGTGCCCAGATCCCAGGGCTGGATCTTGTTGGGAATGTGTGCCCAGGTCCCAGAGTGGAGTCAGTGGGACAGGCTGGATCCTGCTGGGAATGTGTCTGTGGGCTCAGAATCCAGGGAAAGCTTCACCTTGTGCTGCTGTTCCTGGAGCTGCTGTTGCAGTTCCTCCCGGGGTTGGGATCAGGCTGGGAACTCTTGGCCACCCTTTGCCTTTCCCAATGTTTCCCTCGTTGCTGGTGCCCCAATTCCGGCAAACAGCAGCTCTGGCTGAGCTCAGGAACTGCTGCTCCAGGAGCCTTTACTGCTTTGGCACATTCTTAAAATACTGGCAGTGTTTTAATGAGCAATTGCTACAATGTGTTTTCCCTTCAGGCCTTTTAAGAAAAATGTATTTGCTGCCCAGAGGAGGGGCTGAAAAATATATTGTTTTCCTACTGTATAAATGGTTTTCCAACTTATATATTGGGTCAAAGTTGTCTGAAAAATTACCTTAATTCATCTTCATGGACTCACAGATTGGTTTGGGTTGGAAGGACCTTAAAGCTCCCCTTGCTCAGTCCAACCTGGGCTGGTGGGAGGTGTCCCTGCCCAGGGCAGGGGTGGCTCTGGAGGGGCTTGGAGGTCCCTCCCAACCCAACCCAAACCAGTCTGGGATTCTGTGATTTCTTCTTTCAGAAGAGTTAAATGGGATCAGTAGCACTGAATTTCAGATAAAGATTTCATGGCCCAAAGGGGTGGGAGGGGAGAACATTTATAACTGTGGAGAATCATCATAACCCGCCTTTCCCTCGTTCTGTTCCTAATTATCCCACAACTCTGAGCTACTCCCAGGAGCTAAAACCACAGAGTTCCCTCTGCCTGTTCCTAATGAGATTGGATTTGGCTCCACTGACACTCTGTGCTCTCCTTTCTGAGGAGTGGTTGCGTTTTGGTGTGCCAGGAGATGGCCTGTTATCCCCAAACACCTGAAGGTTTGAGCATCATTTCCATTGTACTTGAGTAAACCCAAATCTACAGAGTAAAAGCAGCTTCACACAATTCAGAGAGTCCAGAGAGGGAAGGTGGCTTAGGGAATGCACTGGGCTAGTGAGGAGGTTCTCTCCTTGAGGAGGTTCTCTCCCTTAAGAGGTTCTCTCCTTGAGGAGGTTCTCTCCTTCAGCAGGATTTGTTGGATTAAGGGGGATGGTTTCGAGTTCCACACGTGTGGAATGACAATCCCACCTGTCCCCATCCTCAGCCACATCCAGGTGTGCCAACTGCCCCTGCAGGTGCTGTGGGCTCTGCCCTTCTCTTGTCCCTCCCCATCCTGCCACCATGTTCTGGCAGCGTGTCCACAGCAGTTCCCTGAGGCCAAGGGGCAGAGCCCCAAACCTCTGAGCAGCTCCCTGGGGTGCAACAAGTCACCTCCTGCTGCCCTTTCCCTGGAGCCATGAAAAATTCCCTGCACTGGGAGGCTTTTTGTGGATGTCACCAGGAAAACAGAAACAGCCCTGCCACGTTTCCTGGGTCCCAGTGGCTTCCTTGTCCCCCTGCTGGGTGGCTGCCCCTGCAAAGCTGAGGGCTCTGTGGCAGAGGAAATGCCGCTGCTCATTAGTGCTGGCTCACAATTACATTTTCCTGCTCACTGAGTTCTTTTATGAACAGGAATCTTTGCCTTCCCATTGAAATGCATCTGTAGTTTATTTTCCCCAGGTATTTCCAGTAGTTGTGCTTTGGAGCCATATTTTAGACCTTTGCCATCCTGCCCCTTTTCAGTCCCACTCAGGCTCCCAAGATCCGTGTTCATTATTCCTTCCTGGGGTTGGGTTGGGAAACAAATCTTGCCCTGATTTGTGATATTGCCTAATTCAACACCATCCCCTGCCTGGCACAGCCCAGCGCCATCCCTCTCGTGCCTGGCACAGCCCAACACCATCCCCTGCCTGGCACAGCCCAGTGCCATCCCCCTCATGCCTGGCACAGCCCAGCGCCATCCCCTGCCCGGCACAGCCTAACACCATCCCCTGCCTGGCACAGCCCAACACCATGATGTAAATATTCACCTTATTCTGAACCTTGTGGGAGTTTCACCTTAAGAGCTCACAGCCCTTCTCCATGTGAGTCCCAAATGGAGCTGCTCATGAATGGAAAAGCAGCTCCCAGCGTGGTACCAGCCAAGATTTATGGGAAATCTTTGGCCACTTTTATCAGCACATTAATTCCATTCCATTCCATCATTTAAGCCATGAATATTTAACTGAGCATTACCCATAATTGCTCCTCTCCTCATCCACCTCCACAAAATGACCCCACGTGAAAAATAGAATGAAGCTTTCCCTAAGGAAAATAAAAGTAATTACGTGGAAGGGCTAAAAATAGCAGGAAGTGATGGCAAACCTCAGCCCACACTGCACTGGGCACCGTGGCAGTGCTGCAGGCTCTGGTGGCTCCCAACTGGTTGGCATCAATTGGAATGGAGCTGGGGCTGGAGTGGAGCTGGGAATGAAATGGAGCTGAGGCTGGGACAGAGCTGGGGCTGGGATGGAGCTGGGGATGGAATGACCCTGGGGCTGGGAATGAAATGGAGCTGGGGCTGGGATGGAGCTGGGCCTGGAATGACCCTGGGGCTCTTCTTGGAGGTCTCCAAAGCCCCCAGTGACTGTCAGCAATCCCACATTTGCTGCCTTTCAGGGCCTCTCTGCCCCTGCTCCTGCACAGCAGCACTCCTGATCCTGGGCAGGTGGTGTCCCTGTGCCCCCCCTGGCATGGGGGGTCCCTGCAGTCTGTGCCAGCAGAGCCCCTGGGCAGCCCCAGCACAGGCTCCCAGTGCCACCAGTGAGGTGCTGGCACTGACTGGTTCCCACCCTTTGCTCATCCCTGTTAGCTCTGGTGCAAATTGCACAGGTGAAATGGTGGATATTTTACAGCACAGCAATTAAGATTATGCTAATTTTTTGATTAGGATCTGATTACCTTCCAAGGCCTCTGAACTGCCTCGTGCAGGCAACACTAAATGACTTAATTTACTATTTTTATCCTCTTTTTTTACCAAACTCTGTGGAGTTGGGACCACTTTGGTCTACCAGGGCTTAAAGAGAAATCTGCTCTAGTGGGAAAACCCTCTCCCAGTTTTGTTCATGGAAACAAAGGCAGTGATTGATTTATTAACTTTGAACTTCATTACATTTGGACCTCAGAGCAGCTGAGGGCTGGCTTGGGCCATGAGGAGTCAGCCCACTCTCTAGTTACAAAATAGTTGATCACAAAGCTATAAATCTGCACCAAAAAGACACTTTTAATATAATATTTCATTCCAATCCATTTCAAATATAAAATGAGAAATTTTCCCTGAGAAACTGTAAAAAATCCTACCAGGATTCTGTTTATTTTTGTACTAAAATACCAGTTTCTTTTTGGTTCAAAAACTTTAATTAGTGTTGGCTGGAATACATTGTTCAGACTTGCATCATCAGCACCAAACTGGGGTCATTCCCTTTGCCAGAAAATTATCATTGCAGCTTTATTTTGATCCAAACAAACCTTGACTGACATTTTGCAGGTTAAAATCTCACCTCAGATATTCCTGCTCTCTTCCAGGTCAATGCACAAACTGACTCAGCTGGAGAGGCTTGATCTGGGCAATAATGAGTTCTCTGAGCTGGTAAGAAATTCCCCTTTTAACAGAGAATCTGTGGGGGGTGGATGCCCTGGGGATGGGCCATGAAGGGCTGTGGGAAAGGTTTGGTTGGGTTGTGGCCATGGGTGAGGGTTTGGATGCCCTGGGGATGGGCACTGAAGGTCTGTGAAAGGTTTGGTTGGGTTATGGCCATGGGTGAGGGTTTGGATGCCCTGGGGATGGGCACTGAGGTTCTGTGGGAAGGGCTTTGTTGGGTTGTGGCCATGGGTGAGGGTTTGGATGCCCTGGGGATGGGCACTGAAGGTCTGGGAAAGGTTTGGTTGGGTTATGGCCATGGGGGAGGGGTTGGATGCCCTGGGGATGGGCACTGAAGGTCTGTGAAAGGTTTGGTTGGGTTGTGGCCATGGGTGAGGACACTTCTTTGTGGAGCAGAAGGTTCCTGAGGTGTGTTGATGTCAGACCAGGCTTCATCTCCATCGGGCTTTGCAGTCCAGGTCAAGGAATGTCCCTCTGAGCAGGTTGTTACCCCTGAGATGCTTCATGGGGGCCTGAACTGAGCATTTTGTGATAAATTGTTGTGTAATTATGGATTAATTTCTTAATATCCTTGATTATATCTTCTGCCATTGATATATCCAACATCAGAAACTGTCAGGAATCGCTATTAGCAATTATTAGAGAAGCTGTGGCTGCCCCAGCCCTGGGAGTGTCCCAGGCCAGGTTGGACAGGGCTTGGAGCACCCTGGGCTGGTGGGAGGTGTCCCTGCCATGGCAGGGGTAGGACTGGGTGGGCTTTGAGGAGAAATCTGGGCAGGAAACAGGTAAAGGTAGGGAGAAAAGGAAAAGGGAAGAGGAGAAAATGTCATCTATTTTTAATTGAAGATTCATGTCAGTCTTCAGTTCAGACTTGATGCTGAGAAACATTTCTGTGCCAGGAGGGGTCAGAGCCTGGGACAGGATCCTGGAGAGGGGAGTGATGCCCCAGGCCTGGCAGGGATTAGGGGGCATTGGGAGAATTCCCCTATTAAAGGATCCCTGGAGAGGGCAGTGATGTCCCAGGCCTGGCAGGGATTAGGGGGCATTGGGAGAATTCCCTTACTAAGGTTTTGGTCAGGGCTGAATGGCCACTGTAAGACCCTTCCAGCTGACTCTGTTCTATTCCATTCCAATCCTTTTCCCACTCTGCTCCATTCCAGTTGTGGCAATCTATGTGGAAAATGAAAATACTCTCCAAAAAGACACCAACTGAAACATTTCCAATAAGTTGTTGGTACCCAAACCTCTGTGAGATCCCACCTGGGTCATGGTGAACCACAGTGGGCCATAATTCTGGTACTCCAGAAATGCCATAAATTATAATCCAAGCTCAAGGAACGTCACCCAAACTGTGGCCAGCACAGGACTGGGCTGTTCCCTCTGAGAAAAGTGTCTGTTAATGAGGGGAGTGGGAAAGCACATTAAAGTGGAGAGGGGAAATTCTGAATATCCATAATGAGCCGAGTCAGTGAGTGCTCCAGAGGGACAGAGAAACATTAATCAGCATGGGAACAAATAGCATAAAATCCCCATTAATCAATTGGGCCTGGAAATGAGAAGTGGGTTTAATCATTGAAGGACAACAGAATTTCAATAGAATCGGGACACGCAAAATAAATCACCTTTAAACTCTTAACTAAGAGGTTTGTAATGGAAACACTCAGAGAACTGAGGGCCTGAGCTCTGCTGCTGAGCAGGTTCAGGGGCACCTGGGGAGGCTGCAGGAGCTTCTCTCTCCTGGCAAAGTGGGAAGGGAATGGCAACATCCCAAAGCACTCAGACCCCCTGGGATAATGAGGGGTCTCTCCTCTCTCTCTGGGCACAAGTTTGTTCTGGCTGTGTTGGGATAATTCCAGGGCACTTGTACCCTAGGCCTTTAAAATGCTGGAACCTGTTTAGTCAAGACCAAATGGAATATTTAATCCCATTTTCTGGTCTTAAAAAAAATCCCTCCAACTTGGCAAAGGAAAGGCAAGTTGAAGTCTTGGTTTGCTGTGGGAAGTGTTTTATGAGAAGGTTTCAGGTTATGGGAATGTTGGGACCTGCTAGTTGTGGATTTTCCCAGCCCTGAGGGATGATTTGGGAATTGCCTGTTCTCTGGATTTTCCCAGCCCTGAGAGATGATTTGGGAATTGCCTGTTCTCTGGATTTTCCCAGCCCTGAGGGATGATTTGGGAATTGCCTGTTCTCTGGATTTTCCCAACCTTAAGGAGTGGGAGATGGTTTGGAAATTGCCTGTTTCAGGTTCTCTCCCTGAGGTCCTGCAGAGTTGGGAAGGATAAAGCAGGTGAAGTTCAATGTTGTCAGGGCACAGCCTGAAACTCCTGCAGGGACATCGACCCTCCCACCAACTTCTCCTTTGTTTCATTTCTTTTCCAGAGGGTTCTTAAATCTGACAAGTTTTGCAGTGGTTCAGTTCAATGAAGGGGCTGAGCTGTTCTTGGCATTAAATATCTGAAAGGCTGATGTGGGGTAGAAAAACACAAAGGAAAGGGGAGAGGGAGTTTTTTTAAGCAAATGTTGATTTATATTTAACTAAAAAACACATCTATATTTACCTGTCCATGATTTTGTATTTTTTTCCCTCAGCCTGAGGTTCTTGAACAAATTCAGAATCTGAAGGAATTGTGGATGGACAACAATTCTTTGCAAGTGCTGCCTGGGGTATGGACATTTATTCTTTGTAATTGAATTATTGTGACCTGTTTACCTGGCAGAAAATGTGCATTTTTGTGACTGGGGGCCCATCCTCCTTCACAGGGTCATTAATTATTATCCACAAATAAAATTTATGTGATAATGTCTAAATGTTCACCACAGAAAAGTTTCCCCTCCTTGGTGGGGCCTCCAGTCAGATGTGGGTTGTGAGTGAACATCCCTTGGATCCACATCCAAGAGGAGAAATAATAGAACTGTATGACCAAGAACTCAAATTTCCAGCAGATTTAATGAATCTGGAGCACATTAATTAGGAATAGAATTTGTGTGGTAATATCTAAATGTTCAAGACAGAAAAGTTTCCCCTCCTTGGTGAGGCTGCCAATGAGGTGGGAATTGTGGGGAAATATCCCTTGGATCTGTGTCCAATGGAGAAATAGCACAGGGATGTGGCCACAGCTCCAACCCCAGCAGATCCAGTGGCTCTGGAGCACAGGGATGTGGCCAGAACTCCAACCCCAGCAGATCCAGTGGCTCTGGAGCACAGGGATGTGGCCAGAACTCCAACCCCAGCAGTGGCTCTGGAGCACAGGGATGTGGCAGGAGCTCCAGTGGCTCTGGAGCAAAGGGATGTGATCAGAGCTCCAACCCCAGCAGATCCAGGGGCTCTGGAGCACAGCAATTGGTTTGGGGGGTTCAGGTTGGTGCAGCTCCTGCAGGGGGGGCTGAGCCCCCCTGGGTGCTGTCTTGGGGCCAGCCCTGGGGAGGTGCTGGGATACCCCCTGTGCTGGTTTAAAGGGAAACCAGCAGGAGAAACGAACCCAACGTAAGAGAGATTATAAATCAGTGTTACAATTTAATAACAACATTACAATGGCACAAAGAGAAATTGGGATTAACCCCCAAANGGGTGTGGAGGTGCCAAGGAGTCCCTGGAGGGGAGTTCTCCCAGCTCCTCTGCCAGGCTTCTTTCCCAGCCAGCTGCCAGGCTGAGGGCTCAGCTGTGCCCTGGGCAGCTGCTGCCAATGGGCCATTGGTCCCAGTTGGTGGGCAATGGCCCAGAGGGTTTGGAATGCCCAGCTTTGGTCACACCCACACAGGGACAGACTGGGCCCACCTGCTGAACTGGACCCCCCCCCATGCCCTGCATGGCTCTGGTGTGTCCCCCATGACTGGTGTGTGCCTGCCAAGTGACTGTCCCTCACTGCCATTAAGTCTATAGGGAAGCTCAAGCAGTTGGTGTACCTGGACGTGTCCAAGAACAGGATAGAGACAGTGGACTTGGACATCTCGGGCTGTGAAGGGCTGGAGGACCTCCTGCTGTCATCCAACATGCTGCAGCAGCTGCCAGACTCCATAGGTGAGACACCTCAGGGGGCCTGGCCCCTCCCCACCTGAAGACTTACTATATGTTATATATGAATTCATAGTCGTGCCACCAGAAATGCCATTCAGTGCCAAAGGGTTTAATGAGACATCTGTGTGGGACAGACCCTGCAGCCCTTCTGGGAAAATCAGGGACAAAATCCATGGGAAGAATGTATTGATTATTCTGATTGGATAATTGAAGGAAAATAGGCAAGGAAGGCTATCATTGAACTCAATTTGAAAGTAAGGGGGAGACAGAATAAAAAGGAAATTAAAAAGTAGTTAAAATTATTCATTTTCTTTCTGAGACTGTTTTCCATGCACAGAATTTCAGGGTTATTGAGGATATATTGAAATTCTGGAAGCCAGGTGGGTGTAGGATATCTGGGGCTTCCATTTCCACTTTGATCCCTCACGTTTCCTTTTCGCTGTGAATGTCCAACTGGTCAGTTCCCCAATTTTCAATCAGCTCAGTCAAGAGGCCACCAATTATTGCTAATTAGCAGTGCTGAGGGGCTTCTCCTGCCCTTTGCAGTTGGTTTTCCACCTCCCTCCACCAGTTCCAGGGGCTTTGCTGGGTGGGCTTTAATGACCTGTGCTGGTTTGGAGGGGATTTCATTGCCAAACCCCTCTGGAGTGATCCCTTGTCCCAGCCAGAGGGATTCGGGTCTCAGCCCCAAAGTCCTGCTGAGAGGGCACAAACAGAGCCTTGGATGAGAAATAAAGAGCCATTTCTGCTTATTTCTTTATGTATTTAATAGTCCTTTCTGAGAAATAATTATTTCTTTCCAAGAAATGGAGTCATTTCCAAGCTGCATTTTCAGAGAACTTGCTGAAATTCTCTCTGGTGGAACTTTTGCTTCTGACATGAAAATTTGGTTGAAATTTCGATGTTTCTTGGAACAAGTTGGGCTTTAAAATGTTTTTAACAAAAATGCAATAGAAGTGAATGTCTGATGTCCCTTTTACTTTTATTTTTCCTTCGCTTTCATAGGATCATATACTATATATTAATAATATTTAATTTATATGTATCATTGGGTTTAAATGTATTTGTAAGGTTAATTCCTATTATTCCAAAGAATTAATTGCAAATAATCATTGAAAAAATGCCATTTCAGGGTATCCAGAATTCTCTCAGGGCAAAGCAGTTTTTAAAACATGAATAACTTCCAGAAAACCAGAATCTGGCCCAGGCTGTTTCCAGCACTATAAAACAGTTTTCCCTGGTTTTTCTGCCTTGTTTCCTGCTGTTCCCCACTGGGAATGCTGCACTTCCATTCCCTTCTTGGGAAGGATTCTGAGAGCTTTAATGATTCCCTTCCTGATGGGAATGGAGCACATGGAGTGTTTGGAGCACAGTCCATGACAGCATTGACAGAACATAATAAATCAATCAATCAATTAATTAATTAATACTCTGACCTGAGCACCTCTTGCTTCATGCATCAGGCCTGGGATTTGACTGATTAATCAAAATCATTAAATAATAAAATTATTAATAAATAAAATAATAAAAAAAAATAAATATTAAATAAAAATAATTAATAAACATTGTCCATTGAAACATTAATAGAGAATTAGAAATCTACTTTTGCTGCACAGATAAGATACTATTCTTTTTATTGCTTTTTATTTTTATAAAAATATTAATCTTTTACTAATATTTATATTATCTGTTTTCACGTTATTTTTCAAGGCCACAAAAATACACTTAATATTCCTCTTGCAGTTCAGCTCAGCATTGAATCAGGCCTTTATTTTGATGAACAAATGTGTCCTATGCACAGATATTCTCCGAAATGCAGCTCTGGGTTGTTCCCTGTGAGAAGTGCCTGTGGGTTTGGCACGTGGGGATTACAGCCAATATTCCTGGGGATGTTTTTCTGCCCTTCAGGGCTGCTCAAGAGACTCACAACTCTGAAGGTGGATGACAACCAGCTCACCATCCTGCCCAATGCCATTGGCAAGTGAGTATCACACCAGGGGCACCTCCAACAGCAAGTTCCTTCCCCCTCCTGGTTCTTGTTTTTAAGTATAAATATCCTGAGTTATAAAATAATCCCAATTTTATCAAGGGGTTCTCAGGTGGTTCCAAACTCTGCCCAGCACCCAGTTGGCAGCACTGGCATTTTGGGCACTCCTGTCTGTGCATTTGTCCTGGTGTGAGGCAGAAAAAGCCAAACCACATCCCAGTTTCCAAGAAAAAGCTGCTTTTGTGTGTGAGTCACTGGCAATTTGGGTGATTAGAGCAGCACAAGGGAGGCACAGGAGGGGTGGGGATGGCTGTTCCCATGGCAACAGAGTGGGATGGAGAGGCTGCACCCCCCCACACCCCCGACCTGGGGACACCCTGCAAACATTCCAGGGGGGCAGGGGGGGAGCCACAGGGAGTCCCTGGGAATGGGGCAGGGTCCAAGGGTTTGAAGTGAATTGTTGTGGAGGCAGAGCCTGTTCCAAAGAAAAGCTGCAACCAAACCCTGGCAGAGCTTTTGGATGGATTCCATGCAGCTCCCAGGAATCCCTTTGGCTTTGCAGTCCACTGGAATGCAGCAATTAGGGGAAGATTCCAAGGATTCCCTGTCAGGGACAGCAGTTTCTGGTTTCATGGGTCATAAAATTTGAAGGCTGAAGGATCTTTTTAATTAAGAATGTGGAATAAAGGCAAGTGAGACACGGAGTGAGGGTCCAGTTGTGTAAAGGCTGCAGAGCAAGGTCTGTAGCAGAGCTAAACTTCCTATCAGACCTACCAAAATATTTGGGGTAGAAGGCAGAGAATCCTCTGGACACCCAGGCCCTTTGTGGGGCACAGGGAGATGAGAAACTGTAGGAAGAAATAATTGCTTGCAATTTAACCTTTTACTAATTGAGGCACTTGAGAGGAGCTGGTGGAGTGTGTGGAGCAGGAAAGGGGCAGCAGGAGCAGGGGGGAAGGCAGAGCAGTGTCACAGCTGGGTGGGCAGTTTCATCTGAAGAGTTCTTAGATCCAGGTGAATTTTATGAGAGATTTAGTGGTTCTTTCTTCAGAATATTTGAAGATATATGTGCATAACACAAATATGGAGTATGTCTGTATTTGTATAGATAACCTGCATTACACAGAATGTGTAGTGACATATTGGGTGATATTGCACCTCATAGATTGGGCTGGGTTGGGAGGGGACCTTGGACACATCCACCCGTCCGTCCACCCGTCCGTCCACCCGTCCGTCCGTCCACCCGTCCGTCCATCCGTCCATCCATCCACCCATCCACCCACCCATCTACCCATCCATCCATCCATCCATCCATC
>VWZD01012626.1:42016-77364 GCA_013396695.1 Sakesphorus luctuosus
CCACCCATCCATCCACCCATCCACCCACCAACCCACCCACCCATCCACCCAGCCCTGTTTGTCAGTGTTCTGTGCATTACCAAAGCTCACATTCCTGGGTCAGTATGACTTGCCCTGGTCACTGTCTAAAGTCCTGGGAATATTTCCTCCTGTCCTTGAAGTGTCCTCAAGACTTCTAGAAAATCCCAGTAATAATGTGTTCAAACTGAATGGTCTCAAACTGCCTTAGTGGGTAAAGCTGATTAACTGGACTTCCAGGGAAATCTTAGAATCACGGAGCCACAGACTAGGTTGGGTTGGGAGGAACCTCAAAGCCCCTCCAGTCCCACCCCCTGCCATGGCAGGGACACCTCCCACCAGCCCAGGCTGCTCCAAGCCCTGTCCAGCCTGGCCTGGGACACTCCAGGGCTGGGACAGCCATGGGGCAGAACCTGCTCCCAGGTTCCTGCAGGGCTGGTGGTGTCTGTGGTTGTGTGACCCCTGAGAACCCGCAGAGGTTTTGGGTTGGTCACTCATGCCCACCCCTTGCCCAGCCACTGAGGAGTGTTTTCCCCTTGCAGTTTGTCTCTGCTGGAGGAGTTTGACTGCAGCTGCAACGAGCTGGAGGCGCTGCCCTCCACCATCGGGTACCTGCACAACCTGAGGACCTTGGCCGTGGATGAGAACTTCCTCCCGGAGCTGCCCAGAGAGGTGGGGCTTGGATGGCACAAGGAATGTTCTGGGGAGCCCAAGGGTTCCTCCCTGCCCACACACACCAGCTGTTCAAGCAACTGTTGGTGGGAGGATGTGGGAGCCCAAACCTTTCTTATGTACTCAGTAAAACTGAGCAGTAAATTAATAAAGTCATGGGAAGTTGGGAATAGCCTTGTGAAGAGCAGAGTGAGGAACCTCAGGAACCCCAGGGGTGTTTTCTGCTCTTGGTCACTGTGCTGGTTTGAAGGGAAACCAGCAGGAGAAACGAACCCAACACAAAAGAGATGATAAGTCAGAGTTACAATTTAATAACAATATTACAATCAATGCAATGGCACAAAGAGAAATTGGGTTGAACCCCCAACCCCAGCAGTGGAACCCAGCCCCCTGGGGCACAAACACAGTGGGGTTTGGTGGCCCCTGTGCTGAGCCCCACGGGGTTCCCCCGAGTCCAAATGAAAAGGAAGGGACAAAGCTGTTGGTGCAGATGATGGCACAGTCTGGTGGAGAGTGGTGGGCTCCTCCTGGCCAGGGTCTGATCCTCCTCTGGATCCACTGAGTGGTCCCCAGGTCCCCAAAGCCCGAGATTCCATCCCCTGAGGTGCAGGTGGGAGCCCCCAGTGGGTCCCCCAGGGCAGGGAGTTGCAGAGTGGGGGATGTGACTGTGGGAGTCAGGGGGGATTTTGGACTGGTTGGTGGCCCCTGAGCAGAGCTGAGCCCTCAGGTGGGTGTGGAGGTGCCAAGGAGGCCCTGGAGGGGAGTTCTCCCAGCTCCTCTGCCAGGCTTCTTTCCCAGCCAGCTGCCAGGCTGAGGGCTCAGCTGTGCCCTGGGCAGCTGCTGCCAATGGGCCATTGGTCCCAGTTGCTGGGCAGTGGCCCAGAGGGTTTAGAATGCCCAGCTTTGGTCACACCCACACAGGGATAGGCTGAGCCCACCTGCTGAACTGGGACAGTCCCTCCCAGTAAAACCCCAGTTGAGCCCCTCCTGCCATGAGAGGTGATCCCAGATGTCCCCAGAGCCCTCACCTCTGGCTCTTCCATCCCGCAGATTGGGAGCTGTAAGAACGTCACGGTGATGTCCCTGCGCTCCAACAAGCTGGAATTCCTCCCTGATGAGATTGGGCAGATGCAGAAGCTGAGAGTGTTAAACCTCAGTGACAACAGGTACAGGGGTTTTTAATTTGAACTGTTCTTTTTAGGTATTTTTAAAATTGCATTTCTATAAAATGCATCTTAAAATAAAAAACTATATAGTGAGTTAGATGAAAAATAATATGATTGTTATTTATTTAGACTATAAGGAAAGAATCTTGATTTTTTTTTTAATCCTTATGGTTTGGTCTTAGTTCTACTGATACCAAACAAAAAGTTGAATGGGGCCAAGATTTGGGTCTTGGTGTGTTTAAAGAGGTTAAAAGCCATTTGTTTCTTTTATGTCCTGCTGTTTCCACTCAAAAATGTGATATTTGGCTTTAAAATTGTATGCAGGTTTGTACTAAAAAGCTGCTTTGTAGGGAACCATGAAATGCAGGCACAGGGGTTTGTGATTCTGCCTCCACTGAAATCCAAGGAACATTTTCCATTCCTTTCTGTAGAGTTTTTGTCCAAAAAACTCAGATTCTGCTGTCCTTGTGCACATGGAGAAACAAAATGCTCAAACTGAGCCTTTTTGATCCCTGTGCTGCCAAAGACTGAACTTCCTGAGATTCATCCCCTGGGAAATGCAGGTTTTCTGGGCAGTGCCACAGGGGGTGAATTCCATCTCCTGCCCAATATTCACCCTCCCACTCAGTCAGGATCAGGGCAAGCACTTCCCACCCCTGGGGCTGATTTGCTTTCAGCAGTTCCATTGTTGAGACTGAGATTGAGCACAAAATATAAACCATAAAATGAAGTAGTGTAAAACCCCTTGTAATATATTGCTTTAAAATTAATTGTTTAATTCACTTTGGTTCTTTTCTGCATTGCAATTGTGTGTCATAAAATCCATCATGGCTGGATGAGAACGGAGAGTTAAACTTGACTCTGGTTTGTGCTGAGACTCCAAATCCCAGAGTCAGGGAATAGCTTCAGGCTGTGCCAGGGGAGGTTCAGGCTGGGTATTAGGGAGGATTCCTGCCTGGAAAGGGTGCCCAGGCCTTGGAAGGGGCTGCCCAGGGCAGGGGTGGTTCCCCATCCCTGGAGGGATTTAAAGGTCATGTGGATGTGGCACTTGGGGACATGGTCAGTGGTGGCCTGGGCAGTGCTGGGGGTGGTTGGACTTGATGGGCTTTTCCAACCTAAACAATTCCATGGCTCGAAAACTCAGTAATCAAATGGTGGATGTCTTGATTTTGGGCTCCAGACTGTCCAGCATAGGGACATTCCTTGGGCTGGGCTGGGCTGTTCCCTGGGCTGGGCTGTGCCAGCTGCTGCCCTTCCCACCCCCTCAGCAGTGGGTGGTGGTGGGAAGCTCCTCTCTCCAGTCATCCTGGAAGGCTGTGCAGTGAGCTGTGACATTGTGGAACCACTGGGAGAGCAGGGGCTGGACTGGGAGGAGTGGGAACTGACCCACATCACAGACCTTCAGCCTTTAAACCCGGGCGACTTCTTTAAACCTGGTTGAATTGTCTCCTGTCCTTTTCTGGACTGGTTTGGGGAGTAAATCTCTCCTCCTTCATTGCTGCCAGCTCTGCCTGAGGTTCAGCATTGCCCTGCTGAGATGTTGTGATCATTCTTTTGCCATGGAACTTCCCTTTGCAGTGAAATTAAAAAGTTTCCACATGTTGGCACCAAGAAGTTTGGACAAAGTTCAGAGACCTTCTTAATGCTGGAGTTTCTGATGATTTTTTTTTGCTTTTCTTTCTCCCCATTTTCATTAACACTCGGGCACTGTCTCTTCTTGGAGTGAGAGCACCTGTGGCTGCTCAGGGTGGGTGCCTGGGCTGTGCCCACTGCAGGGAGCTGCCCATGCCCCCCCAGCAGCTCTGCCCCTCTGCCCTCCCCAGGTCTCCCAGGGGGCAGAGCACACCAGCTCTTTGCCTGGGTGCCCTCCAAGCCACTGGCAGAAGGCACAGACACACGAGCAGAGCAGATGGGGGATTCTGGAGCCTCCTGAGCTTCAGGCTGTGCTGAGGAGCTCTTGGGTGCTGGGGTGTGCATCAGGCTCTTCCCTCTCACCTGGTATGGGACCTGCTGAGCCCTGGGCCCCTCTGAGAGGGACCCACTCACCCCAACACCACTGAGACACAAACCCTGTGCTGGGTGACAAACAGGGATGGGTTGTACACATTCTGTCAGAATTTACCTGGTCAGTCCTTTGTGCCTTTCTTCCCTGGCACCAGAGGGGGTTCCCTGTCCATCTTGGCAGTGTCCAGGTGCTCGTGCATCCTGGCACGTTATTCCCTTGCCAAGGGAACAGGCTGTGAGTGCCAGTCCATCTGATGGCTCCACCACCACAGAGGTGTGGTTTTACAGAGGGAACACAACCTTCCACTGGGGACCTGCCCACTGCAGGTTCATGCCAGGGAGTGATACCTCAGGGCCATCTCCTTGTCCTTTGCCATGTGCCAAACTTCTCCTCTGGTGGTGTAACTGGGACACTGGTGTCTCCATTAAGCTCTGACATCAGTGTCTTTATCCAGTGACTCTGGTGGGAGCTGGACTATCAGCAGCTTGTTGAGATGCCCTTTTGCCACCTAAAATGTTCATTGTGGACCCTGAGGGCACACAGGGTGCTGGTGGCTGTGCCCATCCCTTGGCAGAGTCTGGAAGGTCTGCCCTGCTCCTGGGGCACCACACACCTCCCAAGCCCTGGGCACAGGAGCTCTCCCTGCCCTGTGCTCCCTGCAGCCCCTCTGGGTGTGACAGTAAGGGCCATTTGGGGACATCTGGTCTCAACTCCTGCCAGGCTGTCTTTGAGGAAGGGTGCAAACCTGGCACAGACCCCTTTGCCCCCCAGGCTGGTGGGGACCCCCCATTTCTTGGAGGTGACTCGTGTTGCTCACAGGAGGGTCAGGGTTTGGTTCCCTCATTCTGTCTCACCTACTCCAGACGTCCACTCCAGGTCTGTGTCTTCTCCTCACTGCTGTAAGATGGACCTTGCTCATCTTAACTGACCAGGAGCTGTGTTGGCTCCAGGATTTCCTTCCAGTATCCCTGTTAGAATTCCATTTCCCCAGGGAAACAGCCTCCAGCTCTCCTTGCCATCTCTATCTCCTTGCCAGCTCTGTCCAGACTCCTCATCTCCGGAGCTGGGAGTGCCCTCTCCTTTTCTCTTTGCAGGTCCAAGCCCTTCCAACCCCCCAGGCTCTGGGCAGGGCAGGGCTCAGTGGGCTCTGGTGGCCGTGCTGGGTTGGCCCCCGCCTGGCTGATGGAGTGCCAGGAATGTGCAGTGCCCCGCTGGGGTGGCATCGCCCTGCGGCCACTCAGGACAGTGTGACCCACACAGGGCCCCATCCCTGCCCTGGCAGCCCCCCCTGGCTCCAGGAGAGCCAGCCCTGGCAGGGAGGCTGTGCAGGTGTGCAGTGTGACTGCGGTGCCCTCGGGCAGAGCCGTGCCCGGTGCTGCCCAGCAGGGCCAGGGGCCCCTGGGGCTCACCAGTAACCGGTGCTCTCACCTGTGTAGTCCACATACACACCTGTCTCCCATCTGCTTCTCCTCTCTCCTCAGAGTCCTTCCAGGCCTGAGCCCTGTGATTGAGAGGTAGAATTGTTAGAATGTGCATTTGGGCTACACTTCTCAGACAGCGGTTGCTGGTAAGTGACCTTTCTTTTAGTTCCAGATTGTTCCTGAAAGAGCTGACAGACCCCTCCCCTCCCCGTGTGTGCCACTGCTCTGTTCTGGGCTCAGAACATCCCCCCACAGGTTAGGAAAGCTCCTCAGGTTCAACAGTGCAGGCTGTTCCCTGGTGCCCCTTCCTTTCCTGGTTAGAGCTGTAGTTCCACCCCATTCTTCTTCCCAGAGAGGGAATTCCTCCTGGCCATGGATGCCCAGCCGTGCTTGGGAGAACAGGCTGGGATGGTTCCCGTCAACCACCTTCCTCTGAGCTCCCACACTCCGCAGTCCCCACTTTGCTGAGAGTTCCCTGGAGAGCTGTCACCAGCCCCAACCCTGCTTGGTGTCACTGGGTTCAGCATTTGGGGCTGGAATTGGGCCTGTCTGGGCTATTGTTTGAAAATTCTTCCTGATTGGCACCAAAGTGTAAGGATTGTACTGATGAACCCAGAAATATTCCCCAGGGGTTTGGCAAACTCTTCAGACTCAGTTTAGTAACCAGTGGAAGCTCTTCCCGCACTCTGAGCTGCCACTCAGGGCACAGCAAACCCCCATGTGGTGTCTGTGCAAACACGTGGGGGGTCATTGTACAGAATTAGGAGAAAAAATACCATTATCATGAAAGAAAAGTTAAAATTACACCTCAGGAGGCTCACAATAAAAACAAAGACCAGTAAAACCACTTTAATTTCAACATTTGATATTTTTCATATGGAAACAGTATCAGTGGCATTTTCTTTGCTTTTCTTGTCTTTCTTACTCTTACCTGAGCAATACCTGACTCTGGAAGTGCTGAGCCCTTAAGAACTTCACAAATGACACCAAAGATGTAATTTTAGGATTAAGAATGGAAGGAATTCCTTTGAATCCCTTCATTCCAGGTGGTGAAACACCCTGGGAAGTAACTTCTATGTGGCTGTGGAGTTCTGTGGGTCAAGAGTTTCATGTCCAAAATTTTGCTGCTCTGGGCTTGGTTTGGTTTTATTCATCAAAGGAATTCTGTGAAATGTCTTCTCCAGTTTTTCTCCTAAGAAAACATTTTCTGTGTGAAAAATCAACCCTGTAGAAAGAACACAGAGGTTTTTGCTTTTCCCAGCTAGTCCTGAGGGAAGTGGTTTCCTGAGAAATCAGTTGGTGCTTCAGGGTTTACCTTAAAAGAGGTGTTTTTATCACTGAGTTTAAACTTTGGCACTCAGCAAGGGCCCACAGGGGTCACCCTGTGCCAACCTCTTGGTGTGAGTGCAGAGACCCCTGTGGCACCCAGAGGTTTCCTGGAGTTGTCCAGTGGGTTTCCAGCTCTTTGGGGAGTGGTGGCAATGGAGGTTCTTGGGCATTGAGGTGGTGCTGCTGGAGCTGCTGCTCATGCAGAGCAGCACACACAGCGTGGCTGCCAAGGGTGGAGCTGCTGGGGCTGCTCTGAGGGTTCCAAGATGGGGGAAGGGGAGAGGCTGAGGGAGCTGGGGGTGTTTGTGCTGGAGAAGAGGAGGCTGAGAGGTGACCTCAGCACTGTCTGGAACTCCCTGAAGGGATGTTGGACCCAGGGGGGGTTGGTCTCTTCTCCCAGACAACCAACAGTAGGACAAGAGGGCACAGCTCAAGCTCTGCCAGGGGAGGTTTGGGTTGGATATTAGAAGGAAATTCTTCACAGAGAGAGTGCTCAGGCATTGGAATGGCTGCCCAGAGAGGGGGTGGATTCCCCATCCCTGGAGGTGTTTAAGAGGAGAGTGGAAGTGGCACTGAGTGAGAATCCACCACGTCTTGATCCAACCCCACTGTCATCACCACCCCTATGGTACTCCTGGCCTGGTGATCCCAGTGGGGTTGGATCAAGGGTTGGACTTGCTGATCTCAGAGGTCTCTTCCAACCCAACCCATTCTGTTATGATTCCTGTGGCATTAATTCCAGATTTAAACATGAGCACCCATGGGCAGCTGCCCTGAGCTCCACAGGCATCAGCTGGAGCCGTCCCTGGGGGTGCTCCCAGTCCTTTCTGTGCCCACCTGATGTCCAGTCTCACCCCCTCAGCAGGGCAGTGCCAGTGCCTGAGGGGCAGGGGGCACACACTGCTGGTGGGCACAGCCCAGGTGCCACGGGATGACCTTGGGCACAAACAGCTCTGAATGCCACAAGGGAGACACCCCCAAAGCTCTGCTGGCTGGGCTGGTGCAGGGCCTGGAGGGGCTCAGCTCCCACAGACACAGATGTTGTGGGAGGGAGATGCAGGAATGCTGCTGATCTGATGGGGGAGGCACAGAGGGTTTGCCCACAGCAGCTCCTGGCACTGCAGCACCTGCTGTTGCCCAGCTTGGAGCCAGAGTGCCCTTGAGAGCCTTTGTTGTCCCAGGGTGGGGTTGTCTGGGAGTCAGAAAAAGGGCCTTTCATCTTTTCTTTTTGCCAAATCACATTTAGGTTCTGTCTCTGTCTCAGGTCCCCTGGTCAGTCCATCCCTTCCCACCTTCTTCCAGCTCTGGATAAAAGCTGGAAAAGCACCAGGCTGTGGCTGGGACAGGCCCTGTGTTGGTTCAGGGCAGGGTTAGGTGGGATATTGGGAAGGAATTGCTGGCTGGGAGGGTGGGGAGGGGCGGGGATGGATTCCCCAGAGCAGCTGTGGCTGCCCCAGCCCTGGGAGTGTCCCAGGCCAGGCTGGACAGGGCTTGGAGCACCCTGGGACAGTGGGAGGTGTCCCTGCCAGGGCAGGGGGGCACTGACTCATCTTTAAGGTTCTTCCAACCCAGCCCAGGGTGGGATTCCACAATGACTGAGGAGGAGGAGGAGGAGTCAGTGGGACAAACATGAATGAATTTTCCACCAACATCTCATCATCATTTCCCATCCCCACCTTCAGATCACTTTCAGGAAGTGTGTTTAAATGTCTAATTAAAATGCTAATTTTTTTACTGCTTCATTAAATTTTGTCATTTACGTTCCCTATGAATATTTATCTTATTTTAATCTTTTGACAAAAATGAATTTTCCATCCTCTCAGAGCAGTTCTGTTCCAAACTCCAATGTCCAATGAAAGGAGTTCTGGCAACTACACTGAGGTCTTTCCTCTAAGAAGGTTTTTTCTGTTTTCTGTGTTAAAAGTGTCATTTTGGTTACATTTTGCCAAGGTAAAATACCAGTAACTCCTCAGCACCTGAGGGTGTGGTGGAAGCCTTTTAGATTCCAACTGTCCCTCTGAATGTGGATTGTCCTTAATAAAATTCTGTATTTTAGTGAAAAACAAGAGAAAAAACAGCTGTGAAATTGTAGCCATTTTGGTATTATCAAGGCAAACATCTTGCAGACAAATCTTTCAACAGACTGTTGTGGAAATGAAGGATTGACTTGGGTCCATTTTTCTCATTTGCAGACTGAAGAATTTACCCTTCACTTTTACCAAACTCAAAGAACTTGCAGCTCTGTGGCTTTCTGACAACCAGGTAATGCCTCTCAGTGTTCCTGTTTTCCTTGTTTGAGGTCTCAGGAAGGGCTGGGAACGAAACTGCCATTTAATCCGTGGTTGGGGCAGAAGTTTGGGTGTTTCCTCCCAGCCCAGCTCTGTGCTTTGATACCCAACTGCAGGTCCTGCTGCTGCTTCACCCACTTGGCCAAACCAGCTCTGCAGGATTTGTTTCACCTGCAGAAGCTTCTCTGTCCTTACAAAAGTCATAAATAAAGGGCAAAAGTAGCAAGAGAATAGTTTTGAACAGAAATTCCATCTGCAAGGCTTTGTCAGCAGCCTTGGCAGGGGTTTGTCCCATCCCTGGCTCTCTCTGTGCTCTGTTCTTGTCTCCCTTTTCCTGCCCCTTCTCCCATTCCTGCACATTTAAACTCCCTAAAGCCAAGGGCAGTTTAGACATTCTAAAGATGTACAAAAACTGAGTCCCAGTTTGGAGCAAATTCACTGATGCCCCTTTTAAATCTGAGTGTGCCTTTCTTTGTCTGAGGGCCTTGGTTTGAACCAGAGATTCTTCAGGGTTCTATTTTAAAGCAAATTATATAACCTGAACACTGAGAGATGCAACAGTTCAAGCAGCAGCTGAGCACTAAAATAACTCCTAAATGGAGATTCACTTTTATAGCTGAGCCAAAAATGTGAAAGCTGAAGGGAGGGGTAACAGGAAATGATGATGAAATTTTAATGTGGTAAATTAAGATTCTTGAGGTTTTTCACTCTAATTTCCATTAAAAAAATTAACATTGCATGGCTGCTCAGCCCAGGCCCAGAACCGCCACTTCCTGTGACATATCCAAGGTTTTCCAGCCTTTGGGCTGTTCTTTGGTGTAGGATGGGTTCATTTCCATGCCATGGGGTGTGACAGTCCCTCCTGGTGTCACCTGAGAACAAACAATAATAAATGAAACCTCCTCAGCTGAACTCAAACACAACCCCTGAACTCAGAGTGTTCCAGGGAAGTTCTCCAGTGTCTCACACCAGGTTCACTCTCAGAGCTGGCAACTGCTGTGAATTTACTCCTCCATCATTAATTAACTCCTCATTAGTCCTGGCTTAGATTGAGCCAGCCCTGGCTGGGGTGTTTTACATAGAAAATAAAAAAGAAAAAATCATCTGAGGAGATTTAAATCATGTTTTACTTTTAAAATTAACAGTACTCTCATTAATAGCTATTTAACATTTAAATCTTGGAAATTCCTGAGTTTTACTGTTTTTCCCAACTGGGAATCTTTCTCTGACTCCTGTAACTGGAGACAGAGACTCTGCTGTGGATTAACTGGGCAGTGCCAGGTCTGGGCTCTGACCCTTCTCCTTCCTCAGCCTGGAACCCCCCATCATGTTCTGCTCATCCTGCTGGGAATCAGGAGCTGCAGGAGGGAGGGATGGGAGAGCAGGGTGGGAATGGGACAGGAGAGAGGGATGGGAGAGCAGGGTGGGAATGGGACAGGAGAGAGGAATGGGACAGGAGGATGGGAATCACAGGAGATGCAGAAGGGAGGGATGGAACAGGAGGGTGGGAATCAGGAGCTGCAGGAAGGAGGAATGGGAGAGCAGGGTGGGAATGGGACAGGAGAGAGGAATGGGACAGGAGGATGGGAATCACAGGAGATGCAGAAGGGAGGAATGGAACAGGAGGGTGGGAATCAGGAGCTGCAGGAAGGAGGAATGGGAGAGCAGGGTGGGAATGGGACAGGAGGGTGGGAATCAGGAGCTGCAGGAGGGAGGGATGGGAGAGCAGGGTGGGAATCGTAGGAGATGCAGAAGGGAGGACTGGGACAGGAGGGTGGGAATCACGGGAGATGCAGGAGGAAGCAGTGGGATAGGAGGGTTGGAATGGGACAGGAGGGTGGGAATCAGGAGCTGCAGGAGGCAGTAATGACACAGAAGGCATTTCCACCTCTTGTTTTATTCCGTGGGGAGTTTCTTTTCCCCCAGAACTGGAGTTCCCCGTGTTCCCTGTTTATCAGAAGCTGCCCCCATCCCATTCCCACTCCGGGGTAACTGCTGTGCTTCCCTCCCCAGTCCAAGGCGCTCATCCCGCTGCAGACGGAGGCGCATCCCGAGACCAAGCAGAGGGTGCTCACCAACTACATGTTCCCGCAGCAGCCCCGCAGCGACGAAGGTGAGGCGGCAGCAGAGAGGGGGCTTGGGGGCTGCAGGAGAGCCAGGGGGAGGAGAAAACCCAGAGGGAGGAGGAGATCCACAGGGAGGAGAATGCCCAGAGGGAGAGGAGGATGCCCAGAGGGAGGAGGAGGATGCCCAGAGGGAGGAGGAGGATGCCCAGAGGGAGGAGGAGGATGCCCAGAGGGAGAGGAGGATGCCCAGAGGGGGAAGGAGGATGCCCAGAGGGGGGAGGAGGATGCCCAGAGGGAGAGGAGGATGCTCAGAGGGAGGAGGAGGAAACCCAGACCAAGGAGGATGCCCGGAAGAGGGTTCCGATGTGGCTCGTGGGTATCTCATCATGCCAAGCCCTTGGCACACACTGCCATCCCTGCCTGGGCACCCACAGAGGAATCCTGTCACTCCCAAGCCATCAGATTTCCATCTGCTAAAACCCTTTTATTACCAGAATGGCCTTCAGAAGCCTTTGGGACTGGGCTCTGTGCAGGGAGGGCATTGGGGGCTCTGCCCATTGGCCAGAGATTGGCCTGGGCTGGCAGTGGGGATGCCCAGCCCATGGTGGGGCTCAGGGGTCCCACCTGGCTGAGATCAGGCTCCTCACACAGAACATTCAGTTGGAGTTTTCATGCTCCCCCTCTGCCCCAACCCCTCTTGCTTTCCATCCCCCCCATCCCAGTTCTCACAACAACCCTGTCGTGGTTTCTCACTTGCCACTCTCGTTGCCCCCTCAAGTTTTCAAACAATAACTCAGAATGCCAAGTCCCCTCAGACCCTTTCCATGCCTGGGTGCCCCACTGGTGGCTCCTGTCCCTGTCCCTGTCCCTGCAGATTTCCAGTCAGACAGTGACAGCTTCAACCCCACTCTGTGGGAGGAGCAGAGGCAGCAGCGCATGACGGTGGCCTTCGAGTTCGAGGACAAAAAGGAGGAGGAGGAGAACCCAGGCAAGGTGAAGGTATGTTCTGTTTGGGTTTTTTCTGGTATTCAGATTTTTTGGACAGGGTCCCAAACGCAGGTTTCCATTTGAGCTGTTTCTGTGCTCTAAACCCTGTTCCTGGTTGGGTTCCAGCTGGGACAAGTGTGACAAAACCAGAATGGACACAGAATGTTGGGACACTTGGAATTGTTGTCCAACCAATTGTTCTTTAGAGGATGAGGAGGCAGCAGAGCATGAGGAAGTGTTGGACAATAAAATATATTCAAGGCCAGGTTGGACAGGGCTTGGAGCAACCTGGGACAGTGGGAGGTGTCCCTGCCCATGGCAGGGGTGGCACTGGGTGGGCTTTGTTTAGGTGCCCACACAGCTCATTGCTGGAACCTTGTGAGAGCTCCAAGTAAGTCCCTCCCATGGGACAGGCCTTGGGTAGGTTTCAACACGTCCATTTCCAGCAGCCCTTTGAGGGGGAAATCTGCAGGTTAATTTAAATTCTCCCCAGGCAGGAACCGCCAACACTGCAGCATTTACAGCAGCAGGGATTGTACTCAGAGTTCCCTTTTTATCTTTCAGGGCTAAAACTGAACTCTCAGCCAAACATGCTGAGAGAGATCTGGTAACTGGAATTGTTCAAAACTTTCTCCATGGTGAATTTGGAACTTGGAGAATTCTCTCTTTGGGGTCAGGAGCTCCTGCTGTAACATTAATCCCACAGGAATTGTATTTTCATGGAATTCAGATTCCCTCAGTGATGATAACTCTGGATCAGGGAGGAGATCTCTGCATTCCAGGGCTCTCTCTGCCCTCAGAGCTGCCAGGAGTTCTGCTCTTTAACATTCATACTCCCAGGGATGGGAAACTGCTGAACTCCCTGTCTGGGACTTGTCTGGCTCCTCCAAGTCTTCCAGGTCATTTCCCCTGACTGGCTCTGGCTGAGGATTTGCTGGGTCTTGGCTTTTGGCTGTGTCTGTCTCAGACCTTCCCCTTGAACCGTGGGCTGAGTTCTGGGCCAAACACCTGCCTGATTAGGCCTCCTCCAAACAGGATTTCTTTCAGGTTAAATCCCCCTGAGCTTTAGTGCTGCTTTCCAGCCTCAGTTTCTCTTTTCTCTTGGAGTTCTTTCCTAACACGTGACATCCCAGTCAGACATTTGAACCTTTTCTGTTCAAGTCAGGTCAGAACCTCCTCTCTCTGACGTTTATTCCCCTGTGGTTCAGAGCTCTCTGCCAGTATTTCAGAGAGTTTTATTTTCCCAATCAATCATGCCTTTCCCTCTGCAATATTCCTATTGACAGGCCATTTTCATTGGAGTTCAAAATTACATTTTCCCACTGCTACAACAATCTCCTTTTCTTACCTCACCTGCACAGGGAGGTAAAAATGCTCTGTGGGAAATGACTCCCAATACTTTATCACATGGGAAATGTGGAGCAGTTTAAAGTTTCACAGTTTTGGAGTTCTCCTGATGCACAGATCGCTCTGGGAAACTTGGAAATTTAAAATGTGGGGCTTTCTATAAGACCTGTGGGTCTGTCAGTCAGTTCAGGCACCTCTCGGGCTCTGGGGGGACCTCTCAGGCTCTGGGGGGACCTCTCTGGGGTGTTTGAGTCACTTCAGGCATGTCTCAGGCTCTGGGGGCACCTCTCAGGCTCTGGGGGGATCCCTCTGGGGTGTTTGAGTCAGTTCTGCAGTGTCAGACAAGAGTGGGCTGCACTCGAGTGCCTGTAGGAACATGATCCAGCTCAGAGAGCAAATGGCTCCCAGGGGCTCAGCTCCTGCTCTCAGCTGCCATCCATAATTCCGATTAATTGAGTGCACAGAAAGGAGCTAAATTAATGCTGCATTTGCCCCAGCATTGTTTGGGGAAGTGGAATTGGAGATGCCAGCACTGCCAAGCAAAGTGCAGGATTAACACCCAGCCCTCTGGCAGGGTGAGAGATGGGGGGACCATCCCCAGCCATTGTTTGGTGTCCCTGCAATTCCATTGTAGGCTGATAGAGCTGAGCACCTTTCAGCCCCAAACACCCTGCAGGTGTCCCTGTGGCACACCCCAAAGTGCCCAGGGTTGCCCAGCACCACCAGGACGTGCCCCACACAAGCCCAGCAGTGCCACCCTGGGTTAGTTGGCACTCTGGCTCCTGTGCCTGTGCTCTCATTCTCTTTGTGCCTGTTCAGGTGGAGATCAACCTGAAGCGTTACCCCACTCCCTACCCAGAGGATCTGAAGAACATGGTGAAGTCAGTTCAGAACCTGGTGGGCAAACCCGGGCATGGCACACGCCCCGAGGGCACCGTGCCCGCCGCCCCCAGCGACGCGGGCACCAAGGACAAGTACGAGCACAAGTGGCCCCTGGCACCCAAGGAGATCTCCGTGGAGGTAATGCAGAGGCTCCTGGTCCTGCCCAGAGCCCAGGCCTGGGCACAGCTGCCCCACAGCAGAGCTGGGCACCTGCTGCAGCCTCACCCTGGCAGTGCCCACATCCAGCTGCAAAGTTCCCTCAGTTGGATATTGAGTTGCTGTTTTCCCCAGTGCTGCTGAAGTTTTGGGTTGAAATCCACCTAGATCTGAGTTTGGCTGTTGATTTAAACAGTTCTAATGAGGTGAGAGTTGATATGAGCAGGGCAAAAGGCCCAGGACCATGTCCATGCCAGCCCTCAGGAAGGGCATCTCTGCCCCCAGTGTGGTCATGCCCAACAGCTGGTGGTGTCTGGCCCTGCTGTGCCCTCGGGCTCTGCTCCCTCAGGTGCTGTTGGGGGACATGCCCAATTAACCTTGTCCAGGTTAATGAAGGCAGAGAGAACTCCTCCCATGCAGGAGCTTTGGCTCAGGAGTCCCTGGGCTGTGACTTCCAGCCCAGCTCTCTGTGTTTGCCAGCAGGGATTGGCACACACAGGGACAGAGTTCTGGCCCAAGGGGAAGAGAGTCATTTAGGAAGCCAAATTCCCAAATCCTGCTGTTCCCAAGAGCAGGAGCTCCATCTGCTCCCCCCATGGACACCCTGAGTGTGCAGGCACCGCTCAGTGTCCTCCCCTCAGAGTTCAGAACCTTGGACAGGTCTGGGGGAGTCCCAACATCCCTGAAAATACTCACACAGCCTTAATGTTGAAAAGAAAGAAATGAGGGGAAAGATTCTCACATTTTTCCCCTCTTTTGTTGTCTCAACATTAGGAGAAACTCCTTATCCTTGAACTCTCCCTGTCTCTGGCTTGTTGTGTGTGCAGGAATTGTTCTCCCTACATTTCCCATGTCTTTAACACAGATGGGCTCTTACAGTTCTGGCAGTGCTGTGTGTTTTATCTGCTGTTAAACATCTTCATTTCTTCCAAAAATAACCCCCAAACACTTTCCCTTCGAGATGCTTCAGGAGACCTGCTTCAAATCCAGGCACAGTTTCAATCAGCACTGAAATATTTCAGATAAATATTTCATTTAAAGCAAAATATCCAAGTTAAATCCTTCATGTTTTCACCTAAATCTGAAACCATAAATTCCACCATTATTCCTGTTTGCTCATCAAGTTCTTACTTTGTAAATCTGGGCTTTGAACAACTTGGGCAGGAGTTTGGGCATGTTGGTGAATACACAGAATTTATTTTGTATTATCTGGCTTTTGAACTCGAATATTCTGAACAGCTTTCTGCAGGGTTTTTATCTGCCAGAAGGGTCTTTGGGGGCTGGCAGAGGGTGCCAGGGTTTGGTGCCTCCAGAGTCAGGGGCTGCCCTGGCTGGGGAGGATTTTTCCCTAAATGTGGAGTTTTCCAGTGGAATCTGCACATCCCAGGGAGCTGAGCCCCCCAGAGCAGCAGAGCTGTGCCCTGGGCACCCAGGAATAGGAAGGAATATCCAGCCCAAGGAAAGGAGAGGGGTGTTCTGGGGGTGTCCTGGGGCTGTCCTGGGGCTGTCCTGGGGCTGTTCTAGGGCTGTTCTGGGGCTGTTCTTGTCCCTCCTCCCAGCACAGCCACAGGAAGGGGCTTTGGCTCCAGGCAGGAGCTGGAAATGCATTTTCCTCTCTTTGCCTTCCTGCAGGAGGATAAAGACATAGAGGAAACTTGAGGAAAACTGTGAATGATTTTGGGAGCAATATTGGCCTGATTTCAGTTGTAACACATTAAATAAACCATAATTAAGCTCCCTTTGCTTTTCAGATAATTAGGAGACACGATCTCAAGCCTCAAGTGAAAAGGCAGTTTGAAATTGCAGGTGTGCTCTGATGGAGCCAAGGGCTGAAGGCACTTCCTAAACCCAAGGGAATTAATTCCAGGTGCAATGCTCACTTCTCATCCTCAGAGACCAGAGAAGGTGCTTTCTGTTCTGATCCCTTGGGGGTTTTCTTGCAATTAATGTACATGTGGCTCATCACAAAACTGTTTCTAAATAATTAAAGGGGGCATCTGAAATGAGTAACAAACTGTATTTCAGATCCCCTGCACCTTCACTTACAATGAGCAAACAATGTCTTGGTTAATCAGCAATTAAAACAAACCCTTTCATTGTCCCAGGTCATTTTGAAACATGTGAGGTTTTGGCAAATGGGAGTCTGGGATAACTTTGTGTCACCTTTCCATGAGATGCAGTGGGCAGTGCCCCAAAACAGCAGTTCAGGTCTTGTTCATAGCAAGAATATTCTAAGAATATCCAACTTCTCAGGGTGCCCAGAGAAGCCCTGGGAGTGTCCCAGGCCAGGCTGGACAGGGCTTGGAGCACCCTGGGCTGGTGGGAGGTGTCCCTGCCCATGGCAGGGGGGGCATTGGGTGAACTTTGAGGTCCCTCCCAACCCAAACCATTCTGTGATTCTGTGGAATAAGAAATACTTCTCTATGAAGAAGTCTTTCCTAGTCCAACCCAGCACATTCCACTCTTGGGGTGGACTCTGTGAGAAAAGGAGAGGTTGAGAGTGCTCAGGCATTGGAATGGGCTGCCCAGAGAGGGGGTGGATTCCCCATCCCTGGAGGTTTTTCAGCTGAGCTTGGCCGTGGCACTGAGTGCCATGATCTGGTAAAGGGACTGGAGTTGGCCCAAGGGTTGGACTTGATGATCTCGGAGGGCTTTTCCAACCCAATCCATTCTGTGATTCTCTGGATGTGGCACTGAGTGAGAATCCACCACATCTTGATCCAACCCCACTGTGATCACCATGTCTTGATCCAACCCCACTGTGATCACCAGCCCAGGGCACTCCGTGCCCTGGGCTGGTGATCACAGTGGGGTTGGATCAAGGATTGGACTTGCTGATCTCAGAGGTCTTTTCGAACCCAATCCATTCTATGATTTATGTTATTGGTGCAGAGCAGATTCTTGTGCTCACAGCTGGGAAAATTCCCCCTGGGCTGGGCTGGACCTTCTGGGCCTCCATCTCCTCCCAGCCAGGACAGCACCTCAAGCCCTTTGGTTCTGACTTTGTTCCCTGTGGGGTTGAGTTGGGGGTGGGGTTTTGTGTGGGTGGGGCTGGAAAGGGCTGTGCTTTTGCTTTTAGTGTGGTCTCCTTTATTCTGTGTTCTTCTCCAAGGTTTCAGAAAATCTGGAATGAGAACCATTTGCCTTAACCCATGTCTGCCTTTGCTCCTCCAGCCTCTGTGCCCCCTGCCCTCCCTCCTGTGGCCCAGCCCTGTCCAGGCTGGAGCTGCTGCCAACCCTCTGTTCCCCTGGCACAGATCCATCATTCCTGGCCCCACATTCCTGGCCCTTCCAGAGCCCTGGGCTGCTCCATGCACAGCCTTTATACTCTTTGCAAGGAGACCCCAAGAGATTGGTCATACCAAACATTCCATCTTTCTGGGTTATAATTCAATGTTCTTATGTTCTCAGCCTGAACTCTTGGTGATGTTTCTCAGTTTTTTAATGGCTTTGACCATGTATTTTCTCTGGGCAAACAGCTCACCACAGTCCTCTGCCCTCCTCCTGTGTCCTTCTCTGCTTAGTCCTGAGGAATCACTTCTGACACAACACAATTGTCTTTGTCTCTTCCTTTTCTTCTTGTAATTGCTCCTATTCACAATAGTTTTGAAATTTTTTTCCTAGCAGTGACCTTTTTGTTCTTGAGCTTGTAAGAAAAAGGTCCTCTCAAAGAGAGTGGAATTCAATGGAATGTGGTTTGGGGTTTTCACATTCATGGCATATTCACAAATGCCAGACTTGTTCTTACAAAAGTGCATTGATTTTTGTTGGAATAACTGGATTAGGGGCTGGATAACATAGAAAGCTTCCTGAACTCCTGCACCTGCAATAAACCCCCTGTGTCCATCACTGCCAGAACAGGAACTGCTGGGCCCTGCAGGGATGGGTTGGGAACAAAACTCTGGGAAGTTTCATGGCACAATGTTGGGATTCCAGGGTCAAGACAAAGAAAATAAAGAGCTGCCCAAGAGTCCCCTGTCTGAGACAGAGAGCACTGAGGAGTCACCTGTGGAAGCCCCAGACAGGGAGGAGAAAGCCAAGGGCTCAGAGGTACCACCAGCCCCATGGCAGGCATGGGGGGCATGGGGGGCACTCCACCCTCTGCCATGCTGGGCACTCCTGGGGCCCAGCTGAGGGGCTGGTTTGGCACAGGGCTGGCACACTGCACTGGGAACGGCTGTGCTGCACTGGAGCAGGACTGGGCACTGTGGGGCTGGCACTGTGCCCCCCACCCCACACCTGGCACTGTGTCACTGTGTCCCCCACCCACACCTGGCACTGTGTCCCCCACCCACACCTGGCACTGTGTCACTGTGCCCCCCACCCCACACCTGGCACTGTGTCACTGTGTCCCCCACCCACACCTAGCACTGTATCACTGTGTCCCCCAGGACACACAGGCAGGAGAGGAGTGGCTGTGCCACCCCATGGAACTGGTTCCCTACATGTTGGTCCTGAGGGCCTTCCTTCCCCTGGGAATGCCCGTCCTGTGCTGGGTGGGGAAGGCTCTGCCTCCAGCAGGACACTGAGGGCAGAGGGGTAAACCAGCTGTTGTGCCAATGGAATTGTATTCAAGGATAAAGCACATGGCAAAGGCTGCTACAAATCTCTGTTACTGCAGGAGGTTAATGGAGAGCAAACCTCTGAAAGTTTCCTCCTGATGACTAAAAGCGAGAAAACTTTAAAAATATTGAAGCATTTTGTATTTTTACAATGGCTCAAATCCTCATCCTCTTCCACACAAGAAGTGTGAACTCAGTGAGTGTGTTTGGTTTGGGTACTCCTGTTAAACTGTTTCATTATTACATCTCTCCTTATTGGCTTCACTCTGCAAAGTCACTGGAGATCCTTTACCCACAACATGCACAGAGATCCTCATGGTGTCTCCATCAGTGTAAATATATTTCTTCTGACCATTTCCATCCTCATTTATGGTATTAATTATTGATTTTCTCCTAATACCCATCTAAAATTTCCTGGTTTACCACATACTCTCCTTCTCCATCCTCCCCTCCCTGTGGAACGGCAGCTCCTCCTCTCACAGGGGTCCTGGTGGTGTTGGCTCAGCTTTCCATCTCCACCACTTCCCTTGCCATGACTTTTCCCTGAGCTGGGCACCACCCACCAAGAGGGTTTCCCATATTTCCCATCTTCAGGCTCCCTTTGCTCCATCCCTTCCCAAGGGCAGGGTGCCAGTGCCCCCCCTGCAGCACAGGGCACCCCTCCCTGTGTGCCCAGGACACCCACCCTCAGCCCTGAGCTCCTCCTGGGGTGAGAACTGCCCCAAAATGCCTCTTGGTGGCTTCAGTCCCTTCTACCTTCTGATAAACCCAAATGCCCTAATTTAACACATCTCTTTATAAGACTCCATCCCACTTCCCTTCCACACTTCTCTGTGTTATTTTCAGTGTATATCCACATTTCTCTGTGTTATTTCCAGTGTATATCCACATTTCACCGTGTTATTTTCAGTGTATATCCACATTTCTCTGTGTTATTTCCAGTGTATATCCCATTGCAGGGCAGCCTTTGAAGGGCAAGATGTGCTGAACTCTCAGGGAGAAGTTCATTAAATCCAAAGAATTTGAATTTAGCCACAAACTCCTTAGAGACAAAGCCATTTTAATTAAATCCAGCTACAGGGGCAGCTGAGCCTGTGGAGGGACTTGTGCCATGAATAACTGAAGCAGGAATGTTTCCTTCCAAAATAACAATTGTTTACTTCCAATTCGAGTTCATTTCTACTGGCAGTTTGTTTTTGTGACCTTGACTCCATCCAAAATGTTTCCAGGGCCTTGATGCATCTCACAAGTTCCACCTGTTTTGTCCACATTTCACAAAGGGGCACATCACCATCATTTGTAGGAGTCTTTCTGAAGGACTAATTAGAACTTTCAGCCGACAAATCAGCCTGATTAGACCCTGCCTGTGTGGTGGGGTTGGGGTGCTGGGAGGGGAAGGCTGGGGAAGGTTTGTGCCTTGCAGTTGGAGGTGGATGTGGCACTGGGTGAGAATCCACCACGTCTTGATCCAACCTCACTGTGATCACCAGCCCAGGGCACTCCGTGCCCTGGGCTGGTGATCACAGTGGGGTTGGATCAAGGATTGGACTTGATGGTCTCAGAGGTCTCTTCCAACCCAGCTGATTGTATGACTCTAAAATTCTGTCTCCTATGCTGACTCTTGGTTCTTGTGTTCCTCAGGACGCCTTTGGACATCCTGCCAGTGAGATGAGAATAGGGGAGCTCCGTCCCTCCCTGCCTGAGACTCCTCTCTACCCTCCCAAACTCGTCCTGCTGGGTAAAGACAAGAAAGGTACTGCCTTCCCCTGCAGCCTTGGGGATGAAAACGTGTGTGATGTGCTCAGGGACATTAAACTCGTGTGTGATGTGCTCAGAGGTTAAACTCGAGGCGTTCCACCCTCGCTCTGATTTGGGTATTTGTGCACACACACACACACACACACATAGAGATTTATCTCTATAGTTTCAATTTAAAACTGTGTTTTTCTGGAGTTTAGTTCCCCAGTGCCACACCCTGAAAGCGTTTGCTGTGTTTTGTTCCAGAGTCGACAGACGAGTCTGAAGCAGATAAGCTCCATTGTCTGAATAACAGCGTTTCCTCAGGCACTTACTCAGACTATTCCCCTTCCCAGGCTTCCTCAGGCTCCTCCAACGCGCACGTAAAAATGGGCTCGCTGCAGACCACGGCTAAGGAGGCAGTGAATAACTCTCTGTGGGGGAACAGGTGTGACCATCTTCTTTCCCACCCTTCTGCCTGTGTTGTGTCCCCAAAGCCACCGTAGCAATCTGGGAAGGCGTTTTGGTCAAAAATGCCCCAGGTTTGCCCCATTTGGGTGCAGCTGCTCCCAGCCCAGGCTGGGCAGGGCTGGCACCCCCCTGCCCTACAGACAGCAGCAATTCCCCAGCTGGGGGTCAGCTCTGTGCTCTTAGCAGGCACTGGAGCCCCTGGAAGCTGAGCTGGTGCAGGTGCAGGCTGGTCCCACCAGTGCTGTCCCTCTGCCCTGCACTGCAAGAACAACGCGGGAACTTTCCTTGGAAAGCTGTGACCAGCCACCAGCAGCCTGAGGACACTCTGGTGCCACTCCAGGAACACCCTGCCCTGTGTGTCCCTGCCATGAATCACCTGCCAGGGTTCCATCCGCAGCCTCAGTGGGAGAGGACATGCACAAACTGCAGCTGGTGTCTCTGTTTGAAAAGAGAGTAATGCAAGTGTGAAAAGCCTCCTGTTGTCCTCGGGTAGTTTTTACAGCAGGAGAACGTGCCCAGCTGCGTTTCTGTGAGCACTGCCTGGAGCCAGCCAGGCTGGCCCTCACCTCGGACCTTCTCCATGTGTGCACTGGCAGGATCTGTGCTCCAGGGCAAAGCCCTGCTGCCACCTCCATGGCATGGGGTCCACTGGCAGGATCTGTGCTCCAGGGCAAAGCCCTGCTGCCACCTCCATGGCATTGGGTCCATGTCTCACAGCACCATCCCAAAGGCAGAGCAGAGATGGGGGAGTGCCAAATGGCTTTAAGCTCTTAGAGAGCATCCAAAGGAGGGAGAGCAAGGGAGATGGGGCAGGGCCTGGAGGGGCAGCGTGTGAGGGCACTGAGGGCACTTGGTGTGTTCAACTGGAGAAGAGGAGACTGAGGGGAGACCTCAGTGCAGTCACACCTTCCTTGGCAGGGGCAGAGGAGGGGCAGGCACTGAGCTCTGCCCTGTGGGACCAGGGACAGCACCCAGGGAATGGCTGGAGCTGTGCCAGGGCAGGGACAGGGCACAGGGAATGACTGGAGCTGTGCCAGGGCAGGGACAGCACCCAGGGAATGGCTGGAGCTGTGCCAGGGCAGGGACAGGGCACAGGGAATGACTGGAGCTGTGCCAGGGCAGGGACAGGGCACAGGGAATGGCTGGAGCTGTGCCAGGGCAGGGTCAGGTTGGATCTCAGGGAAAGGTCCTTCCCCCAGAGGGTGGTGGGCACTGCCCAGGCTCCCCAGGGCAGTGGGCACGGCCCCAAGGCTGCCAGAGCTCCAGGAGGGTTTGGATGATGCTCTGGGGCACAGGGAGTGACTCCTGGAGCTGGGCCTGGGCAGGGCTGAGGGTTGGACTGATGGTCCTTGTGGGTCCTTCCAGCTCAGCATGTCCTGAGATTCTGTGATAACCATCATTCTGGTGATGGTCCCCATGGCTGTGATAGAGGGCATTTTACCTTGTTCCCTTCTCTTGTCCTTGCAGGCTGGCACAGTCGTTCCCACAGCCCCTGGAGACCAAGCCATTGCTGAGCCAGCGGGACTCGGCCCCGGTTGGGAACGTGCCGGCGCGGCCGGAGCGGCGCCCGCTGAGCGACACCTTTGCCGAGGGCTGGCCCGACGGCTCCCACTACGACAACACGGGGTTTGTGGGCGAGGAGAGCGCGGGGGAGACCCCCAATGCCAACCCCCTGCTCAGCACCAAGTCCAGGAGCTCGTCAGCGCACGGGCGGCGGCCGCTGATCCGGCAGGACAGGATCGTCGGGATCCCCCTGGAGCTGGAGCAGCCCACGCTCAGAAACACACACGAATCTGAAGTGCCTCCTCCCAACCCTTGGCAAAATTGGACCAGAACCCCCAGTCCTTTTGAAGACAGGACAGCTTTTCCTTCCAAACTGGAAAGCACCCCCACCACCAGCCCTTTGCCCGAGCGCAAAGATCACATCAAGGAGTCTCCCGAAATGACGAGCACTTTCCCTCCAGGAATAGCGTGGGAATATCACGACTCAAACGCCAACAGAAGCCTCACGAACGTCTTTTCCCATCTCCACTGTCGCCCGGATCCTTCCAAAAACGTCATCTCCATCAGCAAGAGCACGGAGCGGCTCTCCCCGATGATGAGGGATTTAAAAACGAACAAGTTCAAGAAGTCGCAGAGCATCGATGAGATCGACATCGGTGCGTACAAGGTGTACAACATCCCCCTGGAAAACTATGCATCCGGCAACGACACGGTGGGCCCGCACGAGCGGGTGGACAAGCTGCTGGGCGCGGAGCACGGCATGCTGAGCATGTCCCGCAGCCAGTCCGTGCCCATGCTGGACGACGAGCTGCTCACCTACGGCAGCGTCAAGGTGCAGCCGCAGCAGCGACCGCCCGTCACCAAGAAAGTCTACCAGTTCGACCAAAGCTTCAACCCGCAGGGCGCCGTGGAGCTCACGGCCGACAAGAGGCTGCTGCCGCCCTTCCAGCTGAGCCCCGAGTACCTGGCGCAGCCCAAGGCGCTGCCGCAGGAGCTGGTGAGCCCGCGGGGGTACCGCGGCTACGCCGAGCCCTCCTTCTCCTTCCCGCAGGCCGCGGCGGGCGAGGAGCCGTCGGGGCCGCCCTTCGGCACCCAGGGCACGCGGCCGGGCTTCCTGCGCCGGGCGGACTCGCTGGTGGGCTCGGCGGAGATGGCGGCGTTCCGCAGGGCGGGCGAGCCCCCGGAGCTGCCCGCGGCCGACAGGTACGGCCGCGCCACGTTCCGCGCCCCCGCCGAGCGCCAGCCCGCCATGGCCGTGCCCGACGCGCAGTTCCTCAAGCGCAACGGGCGCTACGAAGACGAGCTCCCTTCGTACCAGGAGGTGAAAGCCCAGACCGGGAGCTTCCCGGTCAAAAACCTCACGCAAAGGAGGCCCCTGTCCGCCCGCAGCTACAGCACTGAGAGCTACGGCGCGTCCCAGACGCGGCCCGTGTCCGCCCGGCCCACCATGGCAGCCCTGCTGGAAAAGATTCCGTCAGACTATAACTTGGGTAACTATGGCGACAAGCCTTCCGATAGCAGTGATATAAAGCCAAGGCCTCCCCCTGGGAAGGGAAATGAGAGCTGTGCTAAAATGCCCGCTGACTGGAGACAACAGCTACTTAGACATATAGAAGCTAGAAGGTTAGACAGGGTATGTTTGGCATTTCTCTGCAATTAATGCCTTTAGTTGTGTGTTTCGGTCTGTCAAACTATATTTGCACGTGCAGTGGTGACCACCAGAATGCCCAGTGATGAAATTCCTGCCTCGGTGTTGGGGGGAGAGCACCCTGTGGGGCTCAGCTGGAGCCCTGGCACAGCCAGAGGGTGCAGTCCCCGGGCAGGGCTCCCCCAGCACTGCCCACAGCCAGGCAGCCCTGGCGCTCTGCCCTGCCCTGCCCTGCCCAGGGATGTGGCCGTGCTGCCGGAGCCCACCCCGGCAGGGACCGCTGAGAGCTCTGGGCTGGGAGAGGGAATAAAGCAAACGGCACCCAGAATAAGTACAACTGTGTTTAGCTCTTGTGTCACTGTTAGTGGAGGGGTTTAAAGGTGTCTCGACTGAGAAATATCACTGGGTACCCACTGCCACTGTTCTTAACGAGGAATGTGGTCGTGACTCCTTTTAGCCGTAGGAAGTGGTGCTGATTTGCCTTTTATCCAAAGAGTACAAGTCCTTTAGTGCATGACTTCAGTCATTGCCTATTTAATGACCTACTTCATGAATCGCATTTACTTCATGATCTGAAGTGGTTGTGAAAAATGACTGTCATGAAATGCATAAGAAGGGAGTTGCCAGACGTGCCCATGAAGTGCTGTATGGCAGAGCCTCCTGAGTGTGGTGTTGCTCCAGCCCTCACCTCCCACCTGCTCGGGTGTGCTGCACATTCAAACATCACTAAGGAGGGGTTAAACCTCAGAACGGGCACAAAGGCTGAAGCCTTTCCCCACTTCAGCTCTTTCCCCTGTGCTGTGTAAAACCAATTGGAAAGTCCTCCCCAGGGAAACCAGTGAACCCCGAGCAGAGCCATTTCTGTTGGAAATTATCCCTTCCCAGATGTTATTTGTTTAAGAAACATCCTTACGCTTTGCTTACAGTGTGTGCCCAGGAGTACCTGAACTCACGGGAAGCTGGCACTGGTGGCTCTGCAGGGTTGGCAGCAGCCCCTGTGAGCAGGTTACTCCTGGTTGCAAAGCTCTCAGGGGTTGGGCTGCCTGGTGGAGGCTTTGCTGCTGAGAGGCATTTCCGTGGGGCAGCTGCTGTGGGAGAAGGTCTGCACAGGACCCACGTGCCAGCCGTGCCCTGTGGGCAGGGACAGGGCAGAGCCTTCTCCCCAGGGCTGGCCCCTGGGTGCCACACACCTCCCTGGCCCATCCGTGCCTAAATTTGGCCAAACAAAGACTTGTACCATGTGAGCCAACTCCAGATGCCAACACACCTCATCTGCTGTCAGCGTGGAAGTCGTTCCTGGTATCCATTCTATGTACAACGAGCAATGTACTTGCTTTGTGTGCCCCAGTGCATGCCCCGGGGAGCTCCTGATCTCTTGGGACTGTTTGTTTGCTTAAACTAAAACTCTGTGAACTTAACCATGTATGTGTGATACTTGATTCGAGGAGCATGTGTGTTCATACGTGTCCCGTGGTTGTTTCCTCTACTCAGACCGCTGCTTACAAACACCACACAGTTAGCCTTGGCATGCTGCACTCTGGAGGGGTTTCAGCAATGCATGCCGGCAGAAGCATGACTTTAAACTTGCAGACTAAATCTAAATTTGAAAACCAAATGCTTCAAGAGCTACCTCTACCGAAAGTAAGTATGGGCTAGCCAGCACCGCCGGCATTCCCAGTCAATTAACCCCTTGCTTCCTCCTGGTTTAGCTTTTGCCTACTCCCCATGCTTAGCCAGACCCCATCCAAACAGCAAGGCTGGCAGTGGCACAGCTGTCCTCCTCAGTGCTCTTGCTTTTTGGATGCTGGGTTTGCCGTGGCTGTCATTCCTGCTCCCTGCTCTCCTCCTCCAGACCTGAGCCATCATCACCTCCAGCTGTGCAGGGAAGAGGGGAACGTGCTTTGCTCTGGGCTTTGAGCTTAGGAAAATGAGGGTGGAAATGTTGAACAGGCATTAACAGGCTCCAGGAGATGGGGGTGTTGGCATGTGAGTGTTAACTGGCTTTTAGCACGTGCCTGGCACACCCAAACTTTAGTCGAGTAACACCTCTAGGGTGTTTCTATAGAAAGGGAATAATCTCATTTGTACCATTTTATATCTGTTCTTGATCAATTGCTGAGGAGCCCAGACATAGGAGACCACACCCAAACACGTGTTTGAAGGGCAAAGCACACAGGGCAGGGCAGAGAGGGGCATTGCTGAGGGTTTGCAGTGCCCCAGGAGGGGCTGGGACCTTCCTGTGCACCCTCCCAGGGTCAGGGCAGTGCAGGGGGGAGGGCATCGCTCACCCACCCCCTGCTTGGGCAGCAGGAGCTGCTGGGACAAATTAGCAGCATTGCTGATAATTAAAGGGCAGCAGGACACGGATCCAGGCGCTGCCATGGGATCAGCTGTGCTGGCAACTGCTGGGCTGCCCCTCTGGCACCACTGGCACCTGCCCAGGCAGGACCAGCCCTGGCCAGAGATTCCCAGAGGAGACTTCCGGGGCCCATTTCAGAGCTTCAAGCAGAGGCTGCTGGGGAGAACAGGAGGATTCCCTGGCAGCAGCACGGGCAGGGGGTGTGGGTTGGCTCAGCTCCCTGATGTGGCACGAGCTCCGTGCCCGAGTTCTGGGCAGAGCTGGGGCAGAATCACAGCACACACAGAGCAGTGTCAAGCTTGTCCTGCTGGGACTGACTCTCCATACACTGTCACCTCCATCCCACGTGCCATCAGCCGTCCCTGGGTCCCCCCCGCTCTCTGTGCTTCTCTGTTGTTGGGTGGGTGGCACCCAGAGGCCCCCGGGGTGTGTGTTGGCCACGGGTGGCATTCCAGTGTTGTCTCTGCTTCCAAAGAACCTGTTTGTCTCCTCGGGTACGTGCCAGGTCTTGTCACGAGTCCTTGGAACAATCCATTTGCCATCAACCCCAGAGGAGAGTGCTGGTTTGTCACACACAGCAGGACTATGGTGATCTGTGGCACTTCAGGATTTGGGGCTGTAGATGAATGTGCATATTAATGGTGGATGTCTCAGGAAATTCATAAACTGTTGACAGTGACGTATTTTGGGGGGATTATTCTGCTTTCTCTTCCACCAGCATTTCACTGCTCCATACCCATATACACTGTGATGCTGAGCTGCATTAAGGGGGTTATTCTTTTATTGTGCTGTTTGGGAAGCAGGGGGAAATTATTGTGGAATGAATATGTGTGTATTTAGTATTGTTTAATTTTATTCCTCCCTGTGTTCTGAAGGATGTGCCCTTGTTGATGAATCCAGGCCACAGCAGTTCAATGTTTGCCCCCTGTCCCCCCTCCCAGTGGCCTGGATTCAGGAGAGTAATGAGTGAGCTCTGATGGTGCAGGGGAGGGTCACAGATGGAGTTTGGCCATAACCCACTCTCAGAGTGTTTCTGACCCTGCTGGGAGATGCCTGCCAGGCTGTTGGGGTGTGCCCAGGGCTGGCAGGGTGCTTTGGTGGCCCAGAGGGGCAGCAGTGCCACAGCATTGCTGGGGCCACGCTCACTCTGTGCCACCAAACAAACCCCCTGGGCTCTCCTGCTTGTTGATTGAGAAGGCACAAAACACCCTCTGCACTTTTTCTTTTGCCCTCTCAGTGCAAACTCCCCTCTGCAGATCAGTCAGAGGGGAAACAGCCCAGCACTTGCCAGCAGGATCCTTTCCCTTTTTGGGATCCTTCTCCCAGGTGGTTTCAATGTTGCTGGTTTGGTGGAATCCATTCCCAGCAGTGTCTGTCGCCACCTTCCCTTGGGAATAAGGCAGAGGGTCCCTTTGGAAGGGGCCTCCCCACCCTTCTCTGCACGGGGAGGGCACCCACAGGGCTCCAGGGTTTGATCCCTCAGGCTGTGAGAGGATTCCCAGGAGAGCTCTGGAAGGGGTGGCTCGTTCTTCCATTTTAATGGGAGTAAAGAAACCTCCACTGGGAGGTCTTGGGCTTTTAACAGGGGAAATGTTTTTCTAGTGGGTTTTAATAGAAACCAAAGCACAACTTTCATGATTTTTCTGGAAGACTTGAACAGTGAAAGAATTTTAATGGAAGTTTTTGTTCATTTTATATAACCAGGGCTGATTATTTTTTGTTTAACCACTGAGATGTGAGATTTAAATCACAATTTTCTTCTATTTACTTCTAAACTTAAGTTAAAAATTGTTTCTGACACGTTCCCAGCTTTCAAAGCAAATTCAGTTTATTCTTCAGCCATCTAAAGAAATGTATCCTGGTTTTATTTCATCTAAGCTGGAGAACTTAATTGAATGACAGAGGGGAAAATCACTCTTTTTTGTTCCTTTGCAAAGTATCATTAATCAGAACTCAATAAGCACCACATCATTCAGGTGCTCTCAGTGGCAGCACAATGTTGGAATTTTGGAAAGTCTGACCCCATGTTAGGAAAATTTCCAGTGATGGTAAAGAAATAACAGATGACAGAAGATCAGGATGGGACAGAAAAAGCACAGAAACCCTCCAAAATCCTGAAAACAGGAGGGAAATAACCAGGGAGGAAAGTGACCAGAAAGAAACATTTATAACATGAGAGAAAAGATAGTCCCATTTGGGAAACTTTAAATGTGTGTTATGGTCATTTATATTCAGGAAAACATTTAATTACAGGTTCATACTGTACATGTAATATTTGTACATATAATAATTGTGCATATAATAACATTGTACATATAATAATTGTACAATTATTGTTCTGTTGGCTGAACAGAACCCAGGCCCAGCCTGGAGAGGTCTGGGAGCCACAATCAGAGCCCAGAGTGGGGGACAGGGAGTCCCAGCCTGACCTTTGCCATCAGGGAATGTTCTCTGCAGAAAATACAAACATCTCGTTCATCTCAGTGGCAAACACTTCATTAAAAAAGGTTTTGCTGCTCCAATGAGCAGCAAGGCAGTTCTCAGTCCCTCTTTGTGGCAGAGTGCACATTGGAATGGGGAATTGCAACCAAACTGGTGTCTCTTGGCTCTCACCATTCATTATTCTCGTTGTGTCTCTGCTGTGCCTCTCCAGCCCTGCTGTTTGCAGGGGTGCCCAGCCACGTGGGGTGCCACGCTGGGCACTGGAGGGGCAGCTGGTGTGGCTGGGGTGGTGCTGAGCTGGAGCCAGGGGGGTGTGGTGACTAAAGGCTGCCCTACGTTTGTGCAACAGACGCCGTCGCAGCAGAGCAGCCTCCTGGACAACGGGCAGGACGAGGTGCCCGTGGGCAGCCCCTGGAACCCGTACCCGCTGGGGCGCCGGGACGTGCCCCCCGACACCGTCACCAAGAAGGTACGGGAGGGTCCTGCAGCACCCAGCACCCCTCCAAGGGGAGAGCAGGTGCCTGAGGACATGCCTGGCTCTGTTTCGAGGCTTAAAGCAGTAATTGTTGGGCATTCAGGGCGTGGGTTTGGGTGTTTGGGCCAGTGGGTCCATCTCGGTGTGGGCAGTGGGCACTGAGGGCTGGGCAGGGTCCTGTCCTTTGGCCTGCAGAGTCTCCTCAGGTGTTTCATTTCAGTGCCAATCATAACCAATAGAAATGCTGGGCTGTTCCAACCCAACTCTGCACAGGCACAGCTTTGCTGGTGAACATGCCAGGAATGGGTGTGATTTCCAGTACCTGGTGGTGGGGATGGAATTCCAGTGCTTGGAACTGGGCTGGTCCTGTGCAAACAGTGGCTGCTCCTCTAACCCCAGCCTGGCCCAGCCACTCAGCACTGCTGGCTTTGGCTGCTCTCCTCACACAGCTGCAGAATGGAGGCTCCTGGCACACCCAGCCTGGCTGGGGTCAGCACTGGGAGGGGGAGCTGCACCTGGGCTGGACAATGCAGGGATCAGCTCATGGAGAGCCCCCCAGCTCCTCCTGCCCTGGAGTCCTGGGGCTGAACAACACCAGGGGAAAGTCCTGGGGTGCACACTGAGATCTGCTGTGTGACCAACCCTCTGCTGATGAGGAAGGGCTCTCCCTGCTGCCTTCCCAGCTTTCACCCAAGGCAGTGGCAGAAGCAGCAAGCCTGGGCTTCACAGCTAAGGGCAACCAGAGGGCCACGTGTGCAGGAGCATTGCTGGAAGATGGGAGAGGAAAGGGGCACCTCCCAGTGCCAGGAGGGTGAGGAGGAGGAGGAAGAGGAGGAAGAGGAGCGTGCCCTGACAGCATGTGGTGGAGTTGGCTCAGACAGCCAATTTATTAATCCTCTGATATGCAAGAAATAAGGATGAGAAATGTAAGAGGAGTCATTCTTGTCTTCACTGACATTTGGGGATAAAACCTGTGTTGGTCCATTCCCAGCTGGACACTGTCCCTGTCCTGCATTTGTGCACCATCAGTGCTCAGTCAGTGCTGGGACAGTTCCCCATCAGCTCAGCACCATCAGGACCAGAATAAATGAAACTGCAGTTCTCTTCTGCTCCCAGTGTTCCAGTCCTGGCTGCTCCCAAGGGATGAGTACAAACACTGCCTGCCTCAGTGGATCCACCCTCACAGCCACGGTCAGCTCCTGCCCCTGCACTGTAAATATTGGACACCAGGCTGAAAATAATGAGGTTTTGTGCTGGCTGTGAAGCAGAGAGTACAGATGGAACTGGGGAAGCAGCTGCATAACAGAGACCTTCCTGCAGAAGGAAAAATCCCTTTTCCACGAGGAGCAGCTTCTCCCCCTGCACCAGAGCCATGGAGGGAATGCACAAACAGGAGGGGTGTGATCTGCTCCAGGTCTATTGAGACAATGAATTCTCAGAGCTGCTCACTCTGCTCTGCAATGTGCTGCCGTGGCAACACTCCTCTCTCCATGCAAAGTCACCTCCAGCGTTTGGTTTCATCTGGGGATTAAAGTCCAGCAACTGTCTGAAGTCATTCAGAAAGTCTTCTGTGGAATTGAAGTGCAACAAAGCAAACAATTAACTGCCATAAATACAAATTGGAATATGTTGTGGTTTCCCACTAAGGAGCAGAGCCTCTGTGTGGGAGAGCTGTGCCTGGGAAACCATGGGAAGTGGAGTTGGGAATTGTGCTCCCAAGGGAAGGAGGTGTGAGGGATGGACAGGCTGAGGACTCAGGCTGAGGTAGAATCATGGGATGCTTTAGGCTGGAATAGACCTCCAGGATCAGTGAGTGCAGCCATGGAGTGGTGTCTGTAGAGCTGTTACAGACACTCAGCCTTTGGTGTTCCCAAACACCCCACAGGAGCTCCTGTTTGTGTCAGGGAGCTGGGAATGCTGCACAGGCATCACCACTCCATGGGCTGGGCTGGGCTGGGGGTTGTTGTTTCCATCCTTCTTGCTGCTCATAATGCAGATTAAATGCCCATTTCTGTGATCCTTCCATAATTCATGGGCTATTACTCCTATGGCAAAGTGGGATGTTTCACTCTCCCAACTGAATCATTCACTGCTTTATTAAGAGCCTATTGAAAGGCTGCAGTATTTTGGCTTTCTGGGAGACGACCTTTGGTGTTGTGTCCACAAGACAGAGCCATCCTTCCTGGGCTGGAATGGCAGGGGGCCAAGGTGCTGGAAATGCTCCATCTCACTCGTGCTGGTGCCTCTCAGCAGCAGATGTTGCCACAGAAATGTTATCACAGGGCTTTGCTTGGTTGCAGTTGGTAAAAGCCACATCTGGTTGTAGGCCAAGGGGTAGGACTGAACTGCTGGTGCTTTCCATACCCAGAGCAAAACCCTGGCCAGAGTCTGTTTGTGTCATGGTCCAAATTATCCTCAGGAAACCCAAACACTCCAGTACCTTCAGAGTGGCCTGGGATAAGTTACTCACCCTACTCTGATGTCTTACATGTTTTCAGTTCCCAAAGCAGTGATGAATGAGCCCCCCCTGCCCTGGCTTAGTGAATGTTTCCAGCTCACAAAACACCCTGAGCAGCAGCGTGGGTGTGACATGGGGAGAAAACACCCTGTGTTTATCCACTGGCTGATGCCCCCCAAACTGCCCTGGCCCCAGTGCCACGGGGCTTCCAGTGCTGGTTTGCCCAGCTGTGCCCCGGGGCTGTGCTGGGCTGTGCTGGGATGTGCCAGGCTGGGCTGGGCTGTGCCAGGCTGGGCTGGGCTAGGCTGGGCTGTGCCAGACTGGGCTGGGCTGGGCTGGGCTAGGCTGGGCTGTGCCAGGCTGGGCTGGGCTGGGCTGTGCCAGGCTGGGCTGGGCTGTGCCAGGCTGTGCCATGCCAGGCTCTGCCCTCTCCCCACCCCTCCCTGTGCTAACGCTGCATTGCCCACAGCCTGGCAGCCACATCCAGACGCTGATGGGCTCACAGAGCCTGCAGCACCGCAGCCGGGAGCAGCCCTACGAGGGTGGCATGAACAAGGTCACCATCCAGCAGTACCAGGCGCCGCTGCCCATCCAGATCCCCGTGGCACAGAGTGCCCGGGCACCGCAGAGCGGCCGCTGCCTCATCCAGACCAAGGGCCAGCGCAGCTCCGACGCCTACCCCGAGCAGGTGAGGGGGCAGCTCCGGGCACAGACGGGATCTGAGGTGCCCATGGGGCAAGGGAGCCCTGGGCAGGGCTGGGGCAGCTGGGCTGGGGCTCTGGCTGGGCTGGGGGAGCTCTGGTTGGACTGGAGGAGGTCTAGTTGGACTGGGAAAGCTCTGGGTGGACTGGGGGAGCTCTGGTTGGACTGGAGGAGGTCTAGTTGGACTGGGAAAGCTCTGGGTGGACTGGGGGAGCTCTGGTTGGACTGGGAGACCTCTGGCTGGATTGGGGGAGTTCTGATTGGACTTGGGGAATTCTAGTTGGGCTCCTCCTGGAAAAATGGAATTGCCCAGATTAAGCCTCACTGACAGGTTTATCCCAATGTTTAAGTGAAAATTTTGGCCAGTGTGAACATCTCACGAGCCTAAAGCTTCTTTTCTTCCTTGAAAAGAAACTTCTGAAATCCATGCAAAAGTCTGTGAGCTGTAGGGAATGTTGTGGTATCCCTGTGTGCTAAAACATGCCAGAGTTCCAGTTTATAGCAATACCCCCCTGCCTTTCCCATGGTGTGCAGTGCAGGGCTCAGCTCACCCCACTGCCGGGGAAGGGGAGGGCTGGGAAGAAGGGGCTGGGGCTTAGGAAGGGTCAGGGTTGGCAGCCACTTACCTTGCCCTGTCTTTCTAACCCAGTTTTGTGTGAGGATAGAGAAGAATCCTGGCCTGGGGTTCAGTATCAGTGGTGGAATCAGTGGCCAAGGAAATCCATTCAAACCTTCTGATAAGGTAAGTTGGGAATTTCTCTCTACCTGGTCCTTATTTAGAGTGGAGACTTGGAGAACCTGAGTGAGATGTTTGTGGAGACTTGGAGAACCTGAGCGAGATGTTTGTGGAGACTTGGAGAACATGACTGAGAAGTTTATGCCCCTCTGTTGTGATTATTGAAAGATTTTTCCCCATACTTGGTGCATTTTTGTTGTTTCAATAGAGTGTTGGTTGTTTGCCTTTTTTCCCAGTTAAAGAGGATGAGGGAATCAAACATCACTCCCATGGGTGTCTGCCCCATATTCCATGTATAAGATAATTTATCAGGCTGTTTCCTGGAGATTTGTCTCTCTTCCTTTTTCTTACAAGAGGTACTTCAGGCCCTGATTGGAATTTTAACTGAATTAATTAGAGGGAGCACTGACCCAGCAGTACCAGCAGCTGAAGTGCCAGGGTGCCAGTGCTGTGCCAACAAATCCAACCTGGCCCATGAACTGGAGCTCACTGGATCCTTACAGGCTACATGGCCCCAGTGTCTTCTGTCCTGGGAATTCAGAGTGTCCCCCTGGGGTCCAGGGAGCCCAGGGACACTCAGGATTCACTCTGGGAATGGCAAGTCTGAGATAAATCTCTTTGAGCTAAAAGGAAGCCTGGAAAACCTGCAGCATGTGGTGCCTCCCAACTCCTGGGGCTGTGGAACTGGGGAAAGACTCTCAGACCTGTGAATTTGTCTGTTTGGTGCCATCAGACTGACTGGAGTTTGCTGGAAAATGAGCACTTTGGGCACCTCTCATTCAATGGACACATTCCTAGAGTTGATATTCTTTGGTAATCCTGGATTCAGTTTGCAGAGACTCAGAAGTTCCTTAAATATGGAGAATGTTTGGGAAATTACAAAGTTAAAACTGTCCTTTCATCTCTTTTCAAAACTTTTGAGACCTGCCTGCAAATTAAAGATATCATTTCCCACCACTCTGAATTACAACAGAAAACTGACTGGGAATGTAAAGTAGGCTTGGAAATCCCAGCCTGCCACAGGGTGAATTCCTGGGCTCTGGAAGGTGTCCCTGCCCATGGCAGGGGTGGCACTGGGTGGGCTTAAAGGGCCCTCCCAACCCAGCTCAGTCTGGGATTCTGGGATTCAGTTTTCTCATTGATAGTCCCTCTTTTGAACTTCCAGAGCAGTTCCATGAAATGTTCATAAAACTCAGGAATTTTGACTATAATCCTTTAAACTTTCCTCATTGTTGGTGTCTTGGAATTCACTTGACAACCCCATGGCCTTGTTTTGCACAGTTTGGGGTGGGATGGGAGGATTGAGCTGCTCTTTGCTGGCTGTCCCTTGGCTGAGGGGGGTCCCTGGCCCACCCTGACTGTGTCTGGAGCAGGGCAGGGACAGCTGGAGACAAAACTGCTATTCCCAACCCCAGGAATGCAGCTCAGGGAGTGGAGGGAGGGGGATCTCTTGGAGGAATTAATAATTAAAGGAGTTTTAAGTGTTGTTCCTCTGAGCCATCCCTTGCCATAGAGATGTCACCACATCTTCAGTGAAGTGCTGCTGTCCCTGGGTGAGAGGGCAGGGGGGCCTGGAGAGGGCACCATCCCTTGGCAGCAGCTGCCCCAGCTCCTGGCACAGGGGTGGGCTGGAGCAGCCCGGGGGGCTGTACTGGGAATGTTGGGCTGGAGCAGCCCAGGGGTTTGGGCTGGGAATGTTGGGCTGGAGCAGCCCAGGGGGTTGTGCTGGGAATGTTGGGCTGGAGCAGCCCAGGGGGCTGTGCTGGGAGGGCTGGGCTGGAGCAGCCCAGGGGGTTGTGCTGGGAATGTTGGGCTGGAGCAGCCCAGGGGGTTGTGCTGGGAATGTTGGGCTGGAGCAGCCCAGGGGGTTGTGCTGGGAATACTGGGCTGGAGCAGCCCAGGGGGTTGTGCTGGGAAT
>VWZD01012626.1:78155-94390 GCA_013396695.1 Sakesphorus luctuosus
AATCAGAGGTGGGCATGGGGGGCACCGGGGCTGGGCAGGAGGGCACCGGGGCTGGGCACAGCTCTGCTAGGGGGGGCTGTAATGCTGAGTTACAGCTGGGCTGGGCACTGGGGGGCACCAGAGCATGGGGGGCAGTGGGAGATGAGCTCAGCTGTTATTGGGGGGCTGTAATTCTGCTTTACAGCTGGGCTGGGCTGGGCTGGGCTGGGCACCCAGGGGGGCAGCAGGGGCTGAGCCCAGCTCTGTTTTGGGGAGGCTCCAGTGCCGATTTAGAGCCCATTTGCTCATGGCACTTTTTGCCCAGGTGGCCAAGAAGACCAGTGGTACCTGGTTTATGCCCAAAACAGTGTGGGCACAGCCCCAGGGCAGGGACTGGCCCTGTGCTGGCACTGCTGGGGCACCTTCAGCCCTGGGGGCAGCTCTGAGACCCTCAGGACAGACAGACCCTGAGGGGCTGGAGGGTGTGCAGGGAAGGGAATGGGACTGGGAAGGGGCTGGAGCAGCAGGAGGGGCTGAGGAGGCTCAGGGGGCACCTTCTCGAAATAGTGTTGGGACAAACAAGTTCTGGAGAGATTTAATTCCCAGAGCAGCTCATAAATGTTTCCCTCCATGTGTCTGTGTCCAAATGGAGCCCATCCTGCCTGTGCACCCAGCACAGCACCTGGAAGAGCTTTTCCCTGTGTGGCTCTCCATGTCCCTGTGCCCCTTTGCCCCCAGGCTGAGGGCACTAACCAGGTTTCCCTGTTTGCCCTTTGCCCCCCAGGCTGAGGGCACTAACCAGGTTTCCCTGTTTGCCCTTTGCCCCCCAGGCTGAGGGCACTAACCAGGTTTCCCTGTTTGCCCTTTGCCCCCCAGGCTGAGGGCACTAACCAGGTTTCCCTGTTTGCCCTTTGCCCCCCAGGCTGAGGGCACTAACCAGGTTTCCCTGTTTGCCCTTTGCCCCCCAGGCTGAGGGCACNCCCAGGCTGAGGGCACTAACCAGCTTTGCCCCTTTGCCCCCCAGACTGAGGGCACTAACCAGGTTTCCCTGTGCCCCCCAGACTGAGGGCACTAACCAGGTGTCCCTGTTCTCCCCTTGCAGGCCAATGGGCACAGCTTTGCCCACCTGGAACACGAGAAGGCCGTGCTCCTGCTGAAGAGTTTCCAGAACACAGTAGACCTTGTTATTCAACGTGAGCTTACTGTCTAACTATTTTTTTATAAATAGGAAATATGTCTAGCCAGATCTAATGTTCAAACAGATTTATACATAGCAAACCAATTTTTTGCCAATTGCTGGACCAATGGCAAACAGTAGTGCCAAATGTATAATACTCTATGTTAGTACCAATCATTGGGAAAAATATCTTAACTCTCTGACTCTCTTGTTCCTGTGGCTCCGTATTGGTTTTACCTGTCAGCCTCTGGCTGTGCATTGGTGCGTTTTTTTAATCAAGTTACTTCTTAAAGTCGATTTCATATGATTTCAGAACACAGAAGCACATCCAAATCCTTTAGGAGTTCTGCTGTCCATCAGAAACACTGCCTCAAAGTTGTATATGCCTTTATAAAGATGAACTGTATTCACCTGTACTTCCCATGAAAGATTTCTATCATGTCGCATACGAAAGTATAGAGAAAAAAATATTTTCATAAACACCTCAAAGAAAGTATATATTAAATTAAATTTAATAATGTTCATTTATTTTCAATGCAAAGATATTCTATGCCTTATGAAAATACCTGTACATATGCCGTGTGTATAGTTGGCTCCATAGGGAATAATTCAGAGACAGGGTGAGATTCAGCAGTGGGAACTCTGGGACCTCGGAGCAAACAGGGACATGGAAAGGAGGAACTTCCTTGGGGATGGGTTGAACCTTCCTTTGGGAGGGGTTACCTTCCTTTGGGATGGGTTAACTTCCTTTAGGATGGGTTACCTTCCTTTGGGATGGGTTAAAACTTCCTTGGGGATGGGTTAAAACTTCCTTAGGAATGAGTTAAAACTTCCTTAGGAATGGGTTAAAACTTCCTTTAGGATGGGTTAAAACTTCCTTAGGAATGGGTTAAAACTTCCTTTAGGATGGGTTACCTTCCTTTGGGATGGGTTAAAACTTCCTTAGGAATGAGTTAAAACTTCCTTAGGAATGAGCTAAAACTTCCCTTGGAATGGGTTACCTTCCTTTGGGAAGGGTTAAAACTTCCTCTGGGATGGGTTAACTTTCTTTGGGATAGGTTAACTTCCTTAGGAATGGGTTAAAACTTCCTTAGGAATGGGTCAAAATTTCCTTAGGAATGAGTTAAAACTTCCTTTGGGAAGGATTACCTTCCTTTGGGATGGGTTAAAACTTCCTTTGGAATGGGTTAAAACTTCCTTTGGGATGGGTTAACTCCCTTATGAATGGTTAACTCCCTTTGGAATGGTTCCCTTCTTCTGGAATGGTTAACTAACTCCCTCTGGAATGGTTAACCCCATTGGAATGGGTAACTCACTCCCTCTGGGATGGTTCCCTCCCTCTGGAATGGGTAACTCACTCCCTCTGGAATGGTTAACCTCCTTGGAATGGTTCCCTCCCTCTGGAATAGTTCCCTCCCTGGGATGGTTCCCTCCCTCTGGAATGGTTAACCCCCTAGGAATGGTTAACTAACACCCTCTGGAATGTTCCCTCCCCGGGATGTTCCCTTGCCCCCCGTGGGTTCCATGTCCCGCTGCCGGAGGGCCCCGGACAGGCAGGTTTGGCTCCCGGATGGAGGACGTTGTGCTGGTGGCAGTAAAACCTTTTTTTTGTTGCTGCTGATTTTCTTCTTTCACCTCTTTAGTTTGCAGCTCTGATTTGCAGCTCAGGCCCTTCCCTGTGCCCACCCCTTGGCATTCTGTGTGCCCCCCCTGCCCCAGGGAGGCTTCCTGTGGTTCCTGAGTGTGAGGAGTCCCTGCAGGGCATGGGGCAGGTCTGAGGGCACCCCGGGGCAGTGGGGACAGCAGGTGGCACTGAGCCAGCCTGGGAGGAGCATTGCCAGCCCAGGGCACGGTGTGCCAACCCCCCGGGTGCCATCCTGGTGCTGCTCCCAGCAGAGCCCTGGCAGCTGCTGGTGCTGTACCTGCCAGCAGGATGGGCAAACCCAGGGAAACTCCCTCCAGGTGTTGGCAGGGGATCCCATTGCCCTGGGAATGGGCTGGGGCACAGCTGGCACTGGGACCAGCCGTGCCCAGGCTCCTTCCCACCCGAAACTCCCACAGCCCACAGAGCAGCTGGGGATATTCCACTTTGCTGCCTCCAGGAGCCTCCAGGAATTCCCAAAGCTTCCCCCTCTGGCTGTGGGACCCTTGGCAGCCCTGCCCTGGCCCCTGTGCCAGGAGTGGGGCACAGAGCCTGGGGGCCAAGGGGTGCCCCTGCATGGGGGGTCTTGCCCAGGGCCAGATAGGGGAGGGAAAAAAATGCAAAAAATGGTCTAAAATGCTTTTTTAAAATGTTTTGAGGAAAGAGCTCATCCCAGAGCCCAGGAAGCCTCCAGGCCCCCCTGTGCCCAGTGCCAGCCCACAGCTCTGACCTGGGTGGTGACAAACAGGAGAGTGATGGGCCAGTTGTTCCAACAGTGACCAGTTACCACTTCAGACTTTGCTTTCCAAGACATTTTTAACACATCCACATCTGCCCCTGTGTGTGGTGGCAGTGCCAGCCCCTGGGGAGGGCACAGGGGGTTCCAGCTGGGGCCAGGCAGGACAGCACTGGGGGTGAATGGAGCAGTTGTGAGCAGGGGAAGGAAATCCAAGGAAAATTAGGGCATGGAATGTCCAGGAGGTTGGTTTGCTGCTGTGAGGGAGCACTTGGAGTGTAAAGATGTTGCTTCATTAAAGCCCCTTCCAGGGCCTGAAGGGGCTCCAGGAGAGCTGGAGAGGGACTGGGGACAAGGCATGGAGGGACAGGACACAGGGAATCGCTTCCCACTGCCAGAGAGCAGGGATAGGTGGGATATTGGGAAGGAATTGCTGGCTGGGAGGGTGGGCAGGGCCTGGCACAGGTGCCCAGAGCAGCTGTGGCTGCCCCAGCCCTGGGAGTGTCCCAGGCCAGGCTGGACAGGGCTTGGAGCAGCCTGGGCTGGTGGGAGGTGTCCCTGCCCATGGCAGGGGTGGCACTGGGTGGGCTTTGGGGTCCCTCCCAACCCAAACCCTTCTGGGATTCTGTGAGACCTCTCTGCTGTAATACACATTAATTACCTTATGCAATCAGAAGATGCTTAATTATTTAGGCATGTCTGAGAGGGAGATTGGCAACAGGGAATGCAAAGCCAGGACTAAGTCACAAAGCCACACATTTGGGTCAGCTGAGCCAGACCCAGGTGTCAGAGCTGGGTGTGTGCAGGGCTGGGGGGATCAGGGGGTTATTCCTGGGAATTCTCTGGGGCAGGAAGGGCTGGAGCCAGGGCTGTGCTGCCCACCCAGCTCAGGGCACGGGGGCTCTGTGCCCCCACCCAGGCAGGGCTGGCCACGGGTCACACACTGGCACAGGGGGGACAGGGCTGAGGAGTCACCACCCACCTTGGCAGCATTTGGCCACAAACTAAAACACAGCAAGTTCCACCTCAACACGAGGAAGAACTTCTTTCCATGGAGGTGGCAGAGCCTGGAACAGCTGCCCAGGGAGGGTGTGGAGTCTCCCTCTCTGGAGACATTGCAGACCCACCTGGGCACGTTCCTGTGTCCCCACTCCAGGTGACCCTGCCTGGGCAGGGGCCTTGGACTGGGAGATCTCCAGAGGTTCCTTCCAACCCCAAGTGTCCTGGGATTCTGTGAACGGGTGGGATTTCACAGTTGGAATTCCCAAATGCAGTTGGGAATTCTCCCTGCAGTCTGAGTTCCCTGCCCATGGCTGGCACAGCCCTTCCCCTGTCCCTTCCCAGCTCCACAATTCCCTTGGGAAGCGCACAAAGCCCTCCAGCCCCACTCCCTCCTCCCTCATTGCCAGGGGCAGAGCAGGGGCATTCCCTGGGGCTGTGCCCATACAACTTTCTGGGCAGTGGTTTGATGGGATACGGATCCCCTGGGGGTGCTGTGGGAACGAGGCTGTGGCACGGGAGCCACCCGGGAGCCCACATGGCCACCAGGGCCACCAGGAGCCCACGGGGCCACCACCAACCCAATTCCAAAGGGCACTGTTTGCCAGTCATGGAGTTGAAACCCAAAAAGCCCCCAAAGCTTTTTGCCAATGCCCTTCCTGGCGACTCCCACCGACTCTGTGGAAGTGACTGATGCCACCATTGCATGGTGTGAGGCCCCTGGCCTGGCCCTGGGCACTGTCTCGGGGCTGCCTCGGTGGCTCCTGTCCCCTCGTGTCCCCCTCGTGTCCCCCTCGTGTCCCCTCCCCGGGCAGGGCACTCGCTCATCACTTGGGTTTTCTACCTGTGAGTACTGTATCCAGTTCAGAACCAACAGCTTCCTTTATTAAAGATTTTACCATTTTATAAAAGACATGTTTAATTATGATGGAGATGGCTGTATTGTAATTAATATTTTGAGATAATTGTGATTTTGAGCTTAAATTATATACAGAAATGGTCATTTTTGTATGTGTTCAAAGATTGCTATATTCCAGATGACTGTACTTTTCAGTTGAATTCCAGCATTCCTGTAAATAAAGCTGAATGAGGAAATATTTACTACTTTATTAACATAGATTGTGAATGTACTTCATGGTTTTTGCAGTATAAAGACTTACCGAACTTGAAAGCTGCTTCATTTTATGTGCAAAAAGGTACTTCAAGAATTCTATTTTAAACCTACTGATTGAGTGCAATCCCCTCTGGTCCCTGGGCACAGGCAGGTGCCCGGCCCGTGCCCTGCCCTGCGTGTGCTGCTGATGCACTGGCAGCTGCTCTGCCCCCAGGGAGCCCAGGGACCGAACGCCGCTGGGCAGGATTAGCAGAGCCATTTTCGGCTTTGGTGTACCCGACTTTTTCAGTATTTCCAAAAAAAAAAGTGTTTTGAATAACATTCAAAAGTCTCTTTATTGTATAAATAATAAAAACGTCAACTTATTGTAATTGCTTTGCGTCGTTATTTGGCTGTCGGGAAGGATGGAAGTTTGGGAGGGGAAAAAATGGGACTTGTTCTCCCATCCCACTGGGACTGGGAGGTTTGGGAGGGGAAAAAATGGGACTTGTTCCCCATCCCACTGGGAGTGGGAGTTTTGGGAGGGAAAATAAGGGGACTTGTTCCCCACCCCACTGGGACTGGGCCTGGAAAACTGGGCAACTTTCCTGGCTACTGAAAGACATCAAATACGGACCGGGAGCGATGCAGCTGGTGGAGAAAATGCCATGTGTGCAGCTTTTTGGGGACAAAGGTGTGTGCAGGGACACCTGTAGGGACCAGGAGGGCTGGGGCGAGGCAGCAGCAGCTCCATCAGCGAGGGGGTGGCACAGCTGCCCCTGGAGCTGCTGCAGCTCCACCCAGCCCTGCTGGCACTGCACGGATTGCCCACAGCAAACATCTTGTCCTTCCCATTCCTGCTCCCCCTCAGTCCCTCTTTCCAGGCAGGTCAATCCCCTGAATGTCCCCACCAGCCTGGACAGTTCTGGGCCTCAGGGATTCACGACATGGAGGTGCATTTAAACAAGAAAAGTATCTCAGTGTTACTGTCTACAAAACTAAATTAAACTGTATTCTTAAAGAACCCAAACCAGCCATCCAGGGGGACACATTTATTGTCTCAGTGCAGCTGCCAAGAGCAGCCACTTCCTCACCCTCAGGTGAGCCATGCACAGAGCTGGGGGTCACCCCTGTCACTCCCTCCCAGCTCCAGTGTTGGAGCACACCCAGACCAGGAGGAAGTTTGGGGGAGCAGTGAAAAGAGACAAAAACGGGATACAAAAGAACAAAGTGTTCCCTTTTGCCCCAATGCTTTGATTGGACAATTAATTCTCTGCAGAGCTCAACTCCCTGCAGAGAGCAGAGACTGCTGCTGGAGGCAGCTCTGCAAAGGTCCTGCACTGCCACCAGGGCAAACACAGGGTGGGTGCTGAGATACCCTTTGGAACATGCACAGGGCACGGGGAAGCTCCTTGGGACATGCACAGGGAATGCTGCACGGGGCAGTTCCTTGGGACATGCACAGGGCACGGGGCAGTTCCTTGGGACATGCACAGGGAATGCTGCACGGGGCAGTTCCTTGGGACATGCACAGGGCACGGGGCAGCTCCTTGGGACAGGCACAGGGAATTCTGCACGGGGCAGCTCCTTCTCAGCACACAAACAGCCTCCCACACAGACACTGGTGGGGTGGCCTGGGCAGCAGGGGAAGGAGGGAGGCAGGGGAGGCCCCGGGCCCTGGCACAGCAGAGCAGCCCCGTGCTGTGCCACCATGCTGTGCCCCGTGCCCTGGCCTGGCTCAGGCAGGGATGTGGCTGCACAGGTACTCCAGCAGGGTGGCAGTGCCCTTGTGCTGTGTCCCTATGCTGTGCCCTCATGCCATGTCCCTGTGCAGTGTCCCTGTCCCCTGCCCCTGCTCAGGCAGGGATGCAGCTCCGCAGGTACTCCAGCAGGGCAGCAGTGCCACCATGCCATGTCCCTGTGCTGTGTCCCTGTGCCACCCCCTGTGACCTGCCCCAGCTCAGGCCGGGATGCGGCTCCGCAGGTACTCCAGCAGGGCAGCAGTGCCACCATGCCATGTCCCTGTGCCACCCCCTGTGCCCTGCCCCAGCTCAGGCTGGGATGCGGCTCCGCAGGTACTCCAGCAGGGCAGCAGTGCCACCATGCCATGTCCCTGTGCCATGTCCCTGTGCCATGTCCCTGTGCCACCCCCTGTGCCCTGCCCCAGCTCAGGCCGGGATGCGGCTCCGCAGGTACTCCAGCAGGGCAGCGGTGCCCTTGGCCAGCACGGCGGCGCGGGGCGTGCGGAACGGGTTCCCCTCCAGCAGCAGAGTCCTGCAAAACAGGGGGCTGTGCTGGCACCCAGGCCCTGGCACTCACACCTCCCCCAGCCCCACTGCTGAGGCTTGGGCCGTTCCTCAGCAATTCCTCTGCTGTGCTTAAGAAGAGTTTGAGGTGTCGCTTCCCTGCCTCCCACCAGCTCGGCCTTAGGGACACGTGAATCCTGATTGATGCCAATAAAGCACTGGGGGTGTGACTGCAGCACAGCCCACTAATGCAGCCCCTGCCAGCAGAGGGAGAACAGAACTGCTGGAATACATACAGAAACAGAACTCCAGAGTGCTTCAGGCTGGAAGGGACTGCAGTGGGGGCACCTGGGCACCCTCCCTGCTCTGCCTGGCCCGGCTGCACCAGCAGCATGGCTGGGCAGGCACCAGAACTGTGACTGGGCAGGCACCAGAGCCATGACTGGGCAGGCACCAGAGCCGTGGCTGGCTGGGCAGGCACCAGAGCCAAGGCTCTGCCAGGGCCTTCACACAGACCAACACACCCCTGACATCGCTTTTCAGTGATGAAACAGCTCCTCCAATTCTCTATAACAGTGAGAAATTATGGAAGAAACTGCCTGGTTTTACAGATGGTCAGAGAGACCCTTTTGGGGCACTGAGACTCCCCAGACAATATCCTGCCCATGGGCACTCTTCCCTCTGACCAAACCCTCCCTGAAGAACTCAGACTGAATATCACTCTGCAGACAGGGCCCCAGTGAAGCCACACACCTCAGGTTCTCACAGTTCCCCAGCTCTGGGGGCACCTGGAGGAGGTCGTTGTTCTGCAGGTCCAGCGTCCCCAGCCTGTTCATCCCCTTCAGCTGCACAGGGTCGATGGAGCCCACCTGGTTGTTGTTGAGCAGGATGGTCTCCAGGGCTGGCAGGTGATAGAGGACACTGGGAAACTCTTTAAATCTTCAGGAAGAGAAAGGAGGGAAAGCAGGGAAAGTCAGAAACAGGGCAACCCAAACATGAGCACTTCATGGGTTTCAAGCCCCAGCTTGGTGGCCAAGTGTCTCCTCATTCTTATACCACAGGAAAATTGTATCAAATGCAGCCCAGTTCTTCTCATTACTGTTTTAAAACACCTCCAAAGTTGCTCACCTGTTAAAAGCAAGATTTATTATCTGCAGTCTTGTCAGTGCCTCCATTTCCTTGGGCAAAGATGTCAAAAGGTTGTTTCTGTGTGTCAAAGGAAGACAAACAATAATCATTACCTTGCTCAAGGTTTTAGTTGAGAATGCCCAGGCCAGAACACACTGATCACTCTGATCAGCCACACTGTCTGTGGCCAGTTCATGCCCCACAGATGGGGCAGGCCCACGCCCAGGTGCAGCTGCTGGCTAATGCCAGCCAGGCTGGGCTCCCATTGCTGCCAGGGGCAGACCCAAGGCCTGTCCTCTAAAGACTCCCAAGTATTTCCAAGCACCCAACAACTCCGCAAACCTGCCTGCAAATGCAGCTCCTTGGGTTCCAGAGAAAAGCTTAGGCAACTGCCCAGATCCTGGTGCCAAAGGGGATCAGTCAGGCAACCAAACCTCCCCAAGAGCCAGGTATGAGCTAATCCTGATGCTAAACAATGCCAGGAGCACTTCTCAGGAATCAGGGGAGGGAAGGAGACAGGAGGAACATCTCTTGCATCTATTGCTTCTGTTTCCAGCAGCACAACAAGATCTGAACCTTCACTGTGCCAATTCCCATGATTTTTGGTGTGGGTTTCCTTTGGGGGTAGTGGAAGTGTTTTTAAATACCAACATCTCTCTCCTCACATCAAGTCTTTGAGCTGGCCAACTTGGGGTTTGGGTTTGCTTTAACCAAAGCCCAAATTCAGGCTATTTTGGCTCTGTCAGGCATTCAACTGCCAGGGAAGCATTTTGGGAAGGAAATCTGCCTGCAGTGCTGCAATCCCAGGGAACAGATGGCTGGTGAGAGGCAGGAGAAGCAGCTCCAGGGAAGGAAGCCCAACCACGTCACCAACCTGAGCTCCAGCTGTGTCAGTTTGTGGAGCCTGCACAGCTCCAAGGAAATGGAGGAGATCTTGTTGAAGCCAAGGTTGACATCACAAACTGAGTCTTTCAGCTCCTCAATCCTGAAACCCAAAAGGGAGATCCTGTGATTAGGGAAGCTCAGGTTTGCATTGGAAATTATTTTAAAACTGCTTTATTCTACACATCGAGGACACATTTTGTTTCTTGACAATTGTGAAGCCATTTTGTGGAGTGAAGATAATGAAGTGTCAGCTGTGAGAGCTGCTGCTCCTCAAACCTTACACTTGGTGTAGGGCAAGGCTCAAATCACCCACCCACAGTTATCAGGAGACTAAACTTTCTCTCACTGATTAGGAGAGCAAATTCTAGTACAAAAGCCTCCCCAGTAAATGCAGTTGAGCTATTTCAGAGACCAGAGGACAGGTAACCCAGACCAGAGGACAGGTAACCATCACTGCCATCTCCTGCCCTGAAGATGTTTAAACACAGACTGTATCCACCTTTTTTGGCACCCAGACAAACTGGAAGAAGTTCCTATTTTCCCCCCATCTTTTGTTTCTGCTCCACTGTTACAAATTCCAGAAGCACTTGCTGCTGCTTGTAGAAGGTTCTTATGTTGGGATGCTTTGGTGTAAAGTATTTAACAGCTCAAAAAGTCCACTGTAGAACCCACCAAACAGAATCTCTGGTTTAGCCCTAAAACCAAAGGCAACTAAATGAGAAAACACTCCTCCCTCCTGTCAGGATTGGCACAGAATGGTGAGGCAGCTGCACACCCACCTCAGGGAATGCAACAGGCTCTGACAGGGACAAAGCCCAGGGGGCACAAACAGCAGCTCACAGAATCGAGTCTCCAAAGACTGGACTCAAAATAGCCCTTTCCTCCCCTGGGATTGCACCTCTTCAAGCTGTAGGTGCTAAAGGTGAAATGTTCAGCATATCTGGGTCTGAGAATGGGCATAAACCAACTCCACAATGTGGTGGTGTCCTTAAAAATCAGAGTTGGTGGCTTTGTTGGGTTCCCAGAGATCCAGCAAACCTTCCTCCTAACACAAAAAGTCTAATTGCTCCCATCAGAGCCAGAGATTGTCCCTGACTGTGGATGACACGAGTGGCTCCCACCGTGCACACCGAGCACAAAGGGCAAACACAGGAGAGAGGCACAGGAGCTGAGAACAAAGGCAGAAAAGCAAGTCCCAGAGGGGGACTGACCTTCACACCATACCTGGGGGGCACCTCCCTCAGCTGGTTCTTGCTGAAGTTGACAGTGGCCACAGGGTTGGCTCCCACGGCGTCAAACAGCTCCGGGGGGATCTCTGCTGCCTGCTGCTCACTGCGGGGGACAGAGGGCTCAGGGGCACTGCCAGCCAACAGGGCACTGCCTGCCCCTCTGCACAGCAACAGGGCTCTGCCTCCTCCTGCCAGGGAGGATGGGCAGCAGGACTCACAGGGACAGCTACAGTTTGAATTGTGTGGGCCTGTTGGTCAGAAAGCTCCAACCACTGCCCTACTGGCAAGTACCACAGAATCCTGGAGTCCTGGAATAGTCTGGCTGGGAAGGGACCTTGATGCTCACCCAGTGCCACCCCTGCCATGGGCAGGGACACCTCCCACCAGCCCAGGGTGCTCCAAGCCCTGTCCAACCTGGCCTGGGACACTCCCAGGGCTGGGGCAGCCACAGCTTCTCTGCCCAACCTGTGCCAGGGCCTGCCCACCCTCACAGGGCATAATTCCTTCCCAATATCCCATCTCTCTCTGCCCTCTGGCAGTGGGAAGCCATTCCCTGTGTCCTGTCCCTCCATCCCTTGTCCCGAGTCCCTCTCCAGCTCTCCTGGAACCCCTTTAGGCACTGGGAGGGTCTCTCTGGAGGCTTCTCTTATCCAGGCTGGACATTCTCAGCTCTCCCAGCTTCTTGTGCAGCAACATCCCCAAGTCCTTCATGGTTTTATTCCCCATTCCCAGCTTAACAAGGTCCATTTAAGAAATAATTGAGGAGACACTTACCTACTACAGTATGTTCTGAGACCTACTGAAAATTGTAGAGAGTTTAAAAGGTACTAAAAAAGCACATGAAGGTTTTCAGCACTTTGGTGACTTACTGTGGAATATTTGCTATTACAAATGAATAATTAAACCCCTGCAATCCAAATCTGCCTATCCTTGAGCACAGGAATTAAAGGGGAAAATGGCCAAATGCAGAAGGATTTGTGGACAGTTTGGTGTACAATGAAGGGGGGGAAAAAACCACAACCAACAATGTTCTTGCAGCTTTGGGAACAGGTAATATTTCCAAACACATACCTGTATTCCAGTAATTTCAGTGAGGTTATGGCATGCATGTTCACCCTTGCCTGGCTGGGGAGAGTCATGGCTGTCACAGGAGGCTCTTCATTGGGGCCAGGTCCATCATCTGCAGACAACAGAGGGGGCTGCTCTGAGGGACCCAGGAGGGGAGGGTGTCCCAGGCACCTCCACCACCCCCTCTGATCCTGGCTCAGCTGAACAGCATCTAACTCAGATCATTTGTCTAATGAAGGGGTTTGGCATCTTGTGTTTCTGGTTTGTTTGGTCTGGAGTTTTTTAGGGGGGTGGCAGGGACAGGGCTTGACTTGCACTTTGCAAAGGCAGGTGAGGGATCACACTGGGGTGTGTTGGTGGCAGCTGCTCTGTGAGGCTCTGCTGGAAACAGGGAGAAACTGGGAATTCAGACTGGAAATGATGATCCAGAGCACCCACACCCACACCAGCAGACCTGACCACAATTTACCAGCTGAAACACCAATATTTATAAACCCTCAGCATACCCTTCTTTGTGAAGCTGCTTCTGATAACTCCCCACAGCCCACCTGGAAAAGCTCCTGCACATCTGAGAGAGGGATTCCCACCCACCTGAGTAGGGGGAAATTCAGCAGGGAGTCCAAACACACCACAAATCCAACTTCCACTCCAAGAAGTTCAAGAAAACCCTCTGGAAACTCAGCAGTGCTCATGAATTAAAGTCTACCAACAGTTGTGCCCAACCCCAACTCGTTATTCTTTGGCTGAGGAAGGGCAAAAGGGTCAGAAACAAGCTAAACAAAGAGGTTTTTTCCAATTTAAACCTCTACAGAGACAGGATTGCCACTGGTTTAGATCCAAAGGTGCCATGAGAGGCAGAGTAAAACCACAAGCACTGTTGGACATGCAGGACATGAGCTGGTCCTGTTATCACAGTCACATTGTCTGTCAGACTCAGCTTGTACTCCAGCATCCCATTAATTCCTGGGGAGCTAACAAGTCAGAGTTGCATGGAAGCTGACAGTTAGAAGGAATTCTTCCTGCTGCAGAAGCCTAATTAATGCTGCCATCCTCTGGCTGGTGGGGACAGCCCTCTGGAAAGGGAACAGGCACACACCATGGCAGGAAAAGCTGATGCACCTACAGCCAAGGTCCCTTTCAAGTACAAAAATTAAGCATATTGAGATTATTTTTGTAAATTATAATCCTCAACAAGACATATTTGTTACTCAGTTTTATCTAATAAAGTAAGGGTAAGAGAGAGAAATATCAGAGCAAAGTGTTGAGTAAAGAAAACTATTATTGCAGGATAACTGGAGGGGCCTGGATTTAAACAACCACCACCCCAGGATTCTGACTGACTTAAACTTCTCAGAATCAATTTAAATGCAATACATGAAATAAGGCAACATACCTTGGATTTTGCTCCTCAGGTATTTCAGAAGTTCCTGGGTGCCTTTCTGTAAAAAAGAAACAAACCCCAAGTCACTCTGCAGGGTTTGTGCAGCTGCTGGGACAATGCAGAGGGAGAACTGCAGGCACACAGGAGGAGCCCCCAGCACTGCTGCCTACACAGCCCACCTAAAATCCCACAAGGAAACCCTCCTCACAGAAACCTGGGAGCTTTCTTAGCTAAAATTTTGTTTATTCCAGCTGAAAATGTCTGATCCTGAATCACAACTTCAGGCTCCCCATTTCCAGTTTTTCATATGAAGCTGTTAGTCAGTTCCAAGAGCAGGGAAAAAGGTTCCAATTAACTTAATTTACTCCATCCCTTGTCCCCAGTCCCTCTCCAGCTCTCCTGGAGCCCCTTTAGGCCCTGCCAGGGGCTCTCAGGTCTCCCCAGACCCTTCTCTTCTCCAGGTGACCCCCCCAGCTCTCCCAGCCTGGCTCCAAAGGGGCTCCAGCCCTGCAGCATCTCCGGGGCCTCCTCTGGGCTCCTCCAGCAGCTCCAGCCCCTGTGCTGTTGTTCCCCAGGGCTGGGGCAGCTCTGCAGGGTTTGGGGGCTCACAGAGGGGCACAGGGGCAGAATCCTCCTCTGCCCACCCTGTGGGGATGCAGCAAATGCTCATCTGCAGCACCACCCAACTGCAGTACTCACTTGCAGCAGGTCTCTCCGGATGGTTCTCAGAGGATTCCCCTCCAGGGCCAGGAATTTCAGCTGAGGAAGGTTCCCCAATGTGTAAGGCAACCTGCAGATGGGAACAACTCATCCCAAAGCAGCTCCAGAGAAACTGCCAAGGAATCTACAATGGTTTGTCAGATGGGATTCTGATGCTCAGGTTCAAAGAAAAAGATGCAGAATCTCAGAATCCCTGAGGCTGGAAAAGCCCTGCCAGCCCATGGAGCCCACCCTGTGCCCAATGGCCACCTTGGCAAAGCCCTCCCAGCCCCTGGAGCCCACCCTGTGCCCGATGCCCACCTTGTCCCCCAGCCCAGAGCACTCAGTGCCACGGCCAGTCCTGCCTTGGGCACCTCCAGGGCTGGGCACTCCAACCCTCCCTGGGCAGCCCCTGCCAGGGCCTGGTCACCCTTTCCAGGCAGAAATTCCTCCTCCTGTGCCCCTGCCCTGGCCCAGCCTGAGGCCGTGCCCGCTGCTCCTGTCCCTGTGCCCTGGGGCACAGCCCGACCCCCTGTCCCGGCTCCCCCTCCTGGCAGGGATTGCAGAGCCAGAAGGTGCCCCCTGAGCCTCCTTTGCTCCAGGCTGAGCCCCTTCCCAGCTCCCTCAGCCCCTCCTGCTGCTCCAGCCCCTTCCCAGCTCCCTCAGCCCCTCCTGCTGCTCCAGCCCCTTCCCAGCTCCCTCCACCCCTCCTGCTGCTCCAGCCCCTTCCCAGCTCCCTCCACCCCTCCAGCTGCTCCAGCCCCTTCCCAACTCCTCACAGCACTCACAATCACAGGTGAGTCACAGGCACAACACAGAACATTCAAGAAAGGACCAGTTTGATCACAGCAATCAGACAATAGAGGGTTCCTTCCTTTTATGATCAAGCCCTCTCTTAATTGCCTTTGCCCAGTGAGATGCCTCCTGAAGGAGCTGCCACCACGATGCCAGGCCCCCCCAGCCCCAGCCCAGCTCTGTCACCTGCTGATGTCATTGTTGGCCAGGTCGAGCCTCTCCAGCCTCTGCAGGACAGTGATCTCCTCAGGGACTGCTTTGATCTTGTTGTCCCGGAGCTCCAGCACAGACAGGGAATTCAGATGTTTCAGATTCTCTGCATTTAGGATTTCAATCTGATTCTCTCCAGCATGTAATTCCTATGGGAACAAGGAGCACCCACAGCTATGGCACTCTGGTAAAACTGTTTTAGAACCTGTCTGCTAAATCATGACATCAGCAGGAACATCTGATGATAAGGAGAAAAAGTAGATCTTGATCCCCTTTCTTCTGCCTATGAAATATCAAAGCCTCCAAACATCCAGAGACACAGGAGTGACTCAGCTTTCCTGAACCCACCACAGAACCCTCAGCTCTGAGTCCCATTTCCAGCCAAGAATACACTTGTTCCACTTCTGCCAAGATCTTGTCAACAACTCCTTTACTCAAGAAGGTTCTTAAATTCCAGCTACAGGAAGGTGTGAGGCAGCTCTTATCTCTCCATTGGAAATGTTTAATTTATAATGAAAGAACGGAATGACTCTGAAGAGCCTGTGCTGGATGCACCAAGACACTCAACTCCACACACCAACAGGAATTTTGGAAGAAAATTGCTTGGAATTTTCCCTGCTGAGTCCAGAGCTGGTCACTGGACACACCACAGTGACAGAGGCACTCCCTTGGCCCAGCCATTTCTCTATCAGTAACGAATTTCTGATGTCCTGAGGCAGATGATTGTCCCTTTTAAACAGAAATTAAGGCTACAAAATGCTGCCTGGAAGATCTAATTATGCCAAAAGGAAAACCACTACGTTTTCTCTGTAATTACAAAATAAAAATGGTAATGAACGATGTTAATCTACCCAGGAAATGTTCCCAGAGAGAAAAAAATAACCGTTTCAGGCAACACTAGATCCAGTTTTAAGTTATTCCTCTTCTAAATATTTATTTTTCCAAATCTGAAAGTTCTGCTGCACATT
>VWZD01012627.1:3988-15332 GCA_013396695.1 Sakesphorus luctuosus
GGGGGGGGGAACGACAAATAAAAAAACCCAAACTAGCAAAGACTGCTATGCAAACCAGCATTTGAATAGCCAGCAGCCAATTTGCCAGTACAACAATTCTGCATTGAGCTGATTCCTAGATATGAATATCCCTTTCAGGGAGAGCTTCCCAAATGAGGGAAATCCAGAAGCTGGCTTTTGCCAGTGAAATTCCCTGGGAATTCAGCATACGGCTTTGCCTGGCAATGCTCCCACCAAAGAACCAACAAAAAGCAACTGGCTCTAATCCTTCTCCTTATGTATTTTGGCAGCTTTCTTCCATTTAAAAAGAAAATAAAAATAAAAGTCCGCCTTGCTCCTACATTGGAAGAAGTCCAAGATACACACATTGGGAGTACAGGAACTGGCATTTAAGGTCCTCCTGACACTTTTTATGCTGGGTCTTTGATCACACAGAAAAAGGCAGTTTATTTTTGCCTTTTATGGTCTTAAAACAAAAGGTTGGCCTTGAAAGCTTTCTGCAGTACAATTTGGTGTTCAGCTTTCCTGATAAAACTGTTCTAAATAGTGCCATAAAGCAACAAACCCCCCAATAATCCTGATTAGGCCTCCCCTATGCTACTTCTGAACCATGAATTTTGGGAAGATTAAAATAAATGTGAGATCAAAAGTGGGCATTTCTTTTAGTTTTGCCACTTGTGTGACCATTCAGTGGTCTTTCTAAGCTAATTTTTTTAAAGCAGTGACTGTTTGGGAGTTCAAGACTAAACTAAGATACAAACACACATGCTTTTATTGTCATAAGCGCTATTGCTTTTCAGATAAGATGAGATCTGAGATAAAGTCATGGGGAAGATTCAGTGTGAGATGATGGCAAAAAGCCATTTGTGCCACTTCTGCTGCCCTTCAGGCATGCTGCCTGCAGACAGGCACATCAGAAAGTCTGATCCAAGATTTTTTTTATAAACTCTGCTTCTATGTCCAGATCTGCTCTAAGTGATGTGTTTTCTCTATCAGGCATTTAGTCATGGAGAGTATTAGCTCCTACTATTTGTAGAGGACTTCTGTTCACTGTAACACTTTGACCTTTATATGGAACAAAACCAACACATTGCAGTTGTCCAAATGATTTATAGTGAAGATGTTATGAATTGACATTTAAAATAGGTATTGTTCTCATGTAGCAAACATCAGGCCTTGCGTTTCATCAGATAACACATCTCAATTTGACTGTGAGGGAAAAGTCACATCTCACCAATACAAAATAATCCTGTACATCCCAGGGGTGATTTGAGGAAGAGTTAGGAGAGGGCAGAATTTCTAAACTGGAAAATAAAAACTATCTTCTTCTACCCTGACAAACCTAGAAAGGCAAATCTAAGAGGGTAATTTTAAAAGATCAGATCCTCAGAGGTTGGGATGTCTTAGAAACAGTGGAAAATCTAATTTACACCTACGGAGTGCCTATTGAGTGTGGAATTTCAAAACTGGAATATAGCAAATTAAAACTAGAAATCATGGAAGAGAGAGGTGTGTGCTACCAGGTATATGAGACAAGAATCAGCAGAGCAAAATTCAGTGCTCCCTTAAACAGAATCTGACAGCATACGAGGTCTGAGATCCTGTCTAGTAGATTTTAATACTCAGACAGGAGAGGCTAAACTGGATAGATAACTATGATGTTCTCTGCCAGCATCTCTGGGTGGGTTGTGATTGTTTTCCATGCTGGTGCATCCTCACTGATGGTGCTGGCTTTGGTTAAGTAGTCCAGAAGATGGAGGAGGCCCACAATTACATTGCTATGTTGTTATAAGGTATGTGATTTTTGTCAGAAGAAGGGCATTTGGGCAGGTGTGATTAAAAAAAAAAAAGAAGTGTAACTGATAGAGGTAACAGATCTAAACTTGCATGAGGACATTTTCTCAGCATATTGCTGTGAGAATCAGTGAGCAAAGGCTTGGAGCAGTTCATGGGCAGGCATGGAAGATGCTCTCCTCCTCACCAATGTGATCCAGTGCTAATCGAACTGGGGCATGGCACAACTCTGCCATGGGGGACACCTGGCCATGGAGAACCTCCAGGGGTGCCTGTGAGCAAGCTCACATGGACAAAGCCATTATGCTCAGCATCCTGCTTCTCCCAGCTGCCCAGACCTCTACTTCAGTCCACAGGGAATGGATAAACAGACACCTGCTTTTCTATCTGTACCTTCATAGTCTCCTCTGCACTGCTGACCAGTTGCACTGAGGTGATCAACACTCAAACTCCCACACTTGGATCCTATTCTTGTGCAGTAATTAAAATGTATGTTGTGTTTTCCCTGACTTAAACTATGACAAGAGGACAAAGGCTATCTGCAGTATAGCAGAGGCCTGAGTTTGTGTCACCATTTTGCCTGACAGCAAAATTTTACACCTCTTGGATTCCACCATGAAGTAATTTTGCTGTTCATTTGCCTGGTCATAGAAGCAGATGTGAGTGTTGAAAATGGCAGGAGGTAGGGACTGTTCTGGGTTCACCAGCATCTCAAAGGACAGTGGATTAATAAGTCCAACCACAGCAACACCCTACTCTGCTTCAGCTAATTATCAGAAAAGCACAAGCAAAGCCTGCATGCTGCATAAAGCTGAGCTGGCAGGCAGGAATAGGATGGGACATAGCACACCCCTGCAGGTAAGCCCTGTCCTGGATGACAGAGCTGGTGTGGTGTGGGGACATGACTGTGGAAGGGCAGTCTGGGGTGGTGCTCTCACAGGGCACTGTGCTATCAACACAGCCAAGGAAGAACTGCCCCAGCACAAAACAAAGCATCCTACCACTTGAAATTCTTGACAGCATCCTTAATTTGCACTGTACATGCAGGCTTCCTTTGTGGTTTCCTCTTCCCCAGCACAGGAAGGACATTGACCTATTGGAGCGAGTCCAAAGGAGGCCACCAAGGTGATTAGAGGGATAGAGCACCTCTCCTACGAGAAAAGGCTGAGAGAGATGGTTTTGTTCAGCCTAGAAAAGAGAAAACTTTGGACTGACCTAATTGTGGCCTTCCAGTTCCTGAAGGGAGCCCACAGAAAAGATGGAGAGGGATTTTTTAGCAAGAGCATGTAGTGACAGGACAATGGACAATGGCTTTAACTGAAAGAGAGGAGGTTTAGATCAGATATTAGGAAGAAATTCTTCCCTGTGAGGGTAGTGAGGCCCTGGCACAGGTTGCCCAGTGGCTGTCCCATCCCTGGAAGTGTTAAAGGCCAGGCTGGATGGGGCTTGGAGGAACCTGAGCTAGTGGAAGGTGTCACTGCCCATGGCAGAGGTTGGAACAAGATGATCTGTAAGATCCTTTCTAACCCAAACCATTCTCTGATTCTGTGATTCCTCAGCAGGGTTTTTTTTTGTTCTTATGACTTATTGTAATAAAACTTGCTGAAATTCCAGTGTCCCAGATCTATGAAGGCCTGAAGCCTTAGAAAGTCCACAGATCACTGCTAAAAGAGCAGTGGCTCTTAGGCTCTTGAGGGTTGGGTACAGCTCAACTTCTTGTCCTCCAGGGCAGGGAGCTCTTCTTAAGAGGTAGCATTGGATCAAGCAGGAGTTATTCTTTCATTCTCCCCTTGGGAATAGTAAACAAATAACAGTGTTCAGGGCAAGAGACAGCAGGTCTGTTTATATTCCATCAGGTGTCTGGGTGAGCAAAAAAAAATAGGAAAAAATCAGAGAGCAAAAAACCAGTGATATCTTAGACCTGGTCCAGCCTGGATCTTTGATCATGCTGTACACTTTGGAAAGGGAAGAATTCTCAACCTGAAAAGAAAAAAGTATCTGCTTTTACTCAGTGTTGCTGGTTTTCTAAAGAGCAGGCTGTTTTCATGGGAATTTTTTCATAGATTTTTAAGGTGAGACTGGACATGGCACTGAGTGACATGATCTAGTAATCAAAGTGGGGTTGGATCAAGGGTTGGACTTGATGATCTCGGAGGTCTCTTCCAACCCATCTGGTTCTATGATTCTGTGAGTTCTAATCTTGAACTTGCTGACTTCTCTGACTGCTATATAGTTATTTTGGTTTTTTTAATAATAAGATATTTTTAATAAAATGGCCTTGGTGGGAAAGCATGTTCTGAGGTCTGATCCTGTCCTTCCTCATTTGGACTGTGCTGGTTTTCATCCTCTGTAGCATCCAGAAATGCACTGAAACTTTGGGTTCACCATACAGCAAGTGCAGATCCAACTGCACAGCTGTTTCAGTGACTGACTTGAAACAAACTCTGTTTTCATTTCTGCAGTTGCAAATCTGGAAGTTGTATCTGTCTGGCAAAATGTGGTTGCAGCCGAAGCTGAATAGATGGTTGGTATTACTTCCTAACCACATGTCAGCGGTAATAGAATCATATTTCACAATATTTGTCAAAGTAACACTTTCAGCAGAACTTTTCATGGGCATCAGAAATTATCTGTTTAGAGCAAAAGCAGTTCTTGAGCAGTACCCAGTGGTGAAGATTCAGCTGCTTTTGCAAGTACAAAACAGCTATGAGGGGAGTCAGCAGGCTCTGCAGGGCATTAGTGCACTGCTTAGTGTGCAGTACCCAGGCAGCAAAACTCAAGATCTGCAATTTCTCCTCTAGTCCCCTGCACTGTTCTTGCCTGACACTTGTCTCTTATTCAGAAACTGTTTGTCTGCACTCTTCCCCCTTTCCATCCTTCCTGGGTGGGTGTTGAGGTGCTGCTTGTTTTCAGTATCTTGCTACTAAAGGTTTTCTGGCTCTGTGGGAAGGGGCAGCAGAGGGGGGCACATGCCTTTGTCTCAGCTGACACTGTTCACTGCCCAGCACGTTTATTGGCAGGCAAAGCTAAAACCCTGACTGAGAACAGAGCAGCAGAGGTGCAGACGCATGCTCTGATCTCCTTCTCCTGTAATGTGGGAGGTGAAATCCTGTAGAGAGACTGAATTTCAGCCCTTTCAGTTATGAAGAAATTCTCAGACACACAAAGAGGATGTTAATCAACACAACAATGCCTGGTTTCATCTGCCAGAACTCCCAAGACAGGGAATTAAGATAAATTTCCATTTACTCAGTGGTGCAGTGGGCCAAAGCTACCAGTTCCCAAAGGGTCACAAGTTGTCATGCTCTGTGTTGGTGGTCTGTTTGGATGCTTTTACCTGCAGTAAATACAAGGTAACACAAAATACCCTATGTCAGGAGAAAAGTAAGCAATTTCATTTGCTGCAAAATGCCTTGTAAAAAGCACACATACTGACAGCTGGTGCAGAGCAGCAGATGTGATATACTGATTGTAAGACCAATGTTGACATTCTCTTTGTGCTGGTTTTGGCTGGGACAGAGTTCATTTTCTTCATGGTAGGTGGTATAGGGCTGTGTTTTGTATTTGTCCTATGACCAGTGTTGATGACATGGGGATTTTTTTTATTGTCAAGCAGGGCTTGTACATTAAGGCCTTTTCTGCTCCCTGAGTGTGAGAGGGCTGGAGGTGCACAAGGAGTTGGGAGGGGACACAGCTGGGACAGCTGATCCCAACTGACCAAAGGGATATTCCACACCATATAGTGTTGGACAGCATATAGAACCTGGGAGAGAAGAAAGGGAAGGATGTTTGGAGTGATGGTGCTCGTCTTCCCAAGTCTCCATTAACACATGATGGAACTCCTCTTTCCTAAGGATGGCTGAACATCTGCCTGCCCAGGGGAAGCACTGAATATAGTCTTTGCTTTGCTTTGCTTTGTTTTGCTTTGTTTTGCTTTGCATTGCTGATGTGTCCAGCTTTTGCTTTCCCTGTTAAACTGTCATTATCTCAACCCATGATTTTTTTCACTTTTACTTTTCCAATCTTCTCCCTGATCCCACTGGTGGGAGAGTGAGCAGGGTATAAGGCTATATGGTACTTACCCAGTGGCAGTCAGTTCTGGCACCCAACATGGGGCATGAAGGCTTTGAGATAACAACAGATTTGATTGGAATGTGCCTTCTAGAACTGCCACTGGGTTTGGTCTGCTATGCAGTGCAGTTGGTTTACCATAAAGAAAGGTATCTCCTGTTTTAGAGAGCTTCAGTTCTTGAAGGTCTGGATAAAAATGCAGTAAAAGGGAGTTGCTCACCATCCAGGTGGGCCCCATTCTATCAGATGTGTGATTCCTGCTTGCTTTTCTTCCTGGAAGACAAGAAGGAATCTTGTACACTATTTCTCTAGAAAGAGAATGATAAGGAATAGAAATATAAATGTTGTGCCACACACAGTCCTCTTTCCCCACCTCAGAAACACAGAGAACCTGTGCTTTGCACCCTGGTAATTGTGATGTTTTAAAGTCAAAACTGAACCTGCCAGACCTCAGATATTTGGGCTCTTCACCCCTTAGTCATGAACATGTGGATGTTCATGAATCAGCACAAGATCACGCCTTTGCTTTTCCTGTGTGTCTACTTTTTTCCACAAAATGCTACTCAGTTCTCAAATTGAAGTAATAATTATTGTGTGGTAGAGCCACACTCAATGTGAAAATACCTAGATATGTCTTACTCAATTGCTATAGTTTTTGTGGGAATTTTACTCAAAGCAGGAGCAGAGCCCTAGCCACTGCTGCTAGAGGAGGAGAGAGCAGCTTCCAGCTCACAGGTGATGCTTTCAGTCTGTTTTTGGAGCCATTGCAGCTTGGTTGCTCAAAACCTAATGAAATCTGCAGCGTGGAAAGGAATGTCAGAAAAAATTCTGCACTTGTTTTGTGTCACCTCCCATGTAAGTCAGGCTTTGATTTACCTTTGCTGATAAAAGTCAGTTGGACTCTCCCACCATCAAGATAAAGCAGAGGCACTCCCTAAACCATTCCCATCTTTATAGGCTGGAACAAATGTCCTGGGATACGCTTACAACCCTAGATCCAAGTGTGGTGATGTTGTCATGTGCTAGATGCCCTTGGCTTATTTTTGGTAGGAGACTCATTCATAGGATGTACTGTGCTCCAAGAGAATTCATTCTCACCCCTCACCCTGCACTTCCTCCTGATGTTTAGCCATGCCATATTTGCTGTGGATTTCCTCATTTCAGTGGCTGTAAAAAGGAAGCAGCTGAGTGCAGCAATTTTGGGTGAAGGACCCTTTGTGGAGATCCAGAAAGCTCTTTTAACTGAGGATGTCTTAACCATCTCTTCACTGCCAGAATAATCTCTTCATCTTTGTAGATCTGCCTTTTGTTGGGATTGCAGCCTGGGTGGGTGTCAGGGAACTCCTCAGTAAGTTGCAGTTCGCTGCAACTTCATTGAAGCTGCACTTCACTGTGGTGCTCAGAAGCTCAAGGATTTGACTTCTTTCCTGCAGCCCAATCCAATATGACTAACTCGGAAGGACAGGGCTCTGCACCAGAGCCTTAGTTTATGTGTTAGAGTAGCCACAGAGCTACTACCTGAGACCAGCTGCCAGTTGCCACACCAGTATCTGGTCAAAGACAACTCTGGCACACAGACCTTCACAGCCTGGGTCAGCACAGCCAAGGAGGAAGCAGCTTGCCCAAAGCCACGTGGAGGAGGCCACATCACCTCTGCAGGCCCGTGCTGCCCCTGTCAGGACACCTCTCTGAATTCCAGATGTGAATCCTCTAAACTTGCCTCCGTTGTTTTTTGCTGCAGTGCAGCTCCAGGGCCTGGCCTCCTGTTTGTTTTTCTTTTTTTCCTGTGGAAATTCCTGAAAGTCTTCCGGGAGGTTAGAAAAATGTTATCCTGCAGAACTGCCAGCATACCAGGTAGAGAAAATCTTATGAGATCAAACAGCCCTTGGAGCTTCCTGCCGGCAGCTGCTTCAGAGAGCAGCTTGTAAAACTCAGTGCTGGTGACTGTGAACATGAGCCCTGGTCTTGCTTTGGTCTCAGTCCAACACCAGAACCATCACCTACTCCTGATCCAAACCCAGTCTGTGGTTTGCAGAGGACCCTGTTGTTCTCATCTAATCAGGGTGCATCAAAATTAACATTTTGGAAGACCTGTTTCCCCCTCCTTTTTTTATTTCCCCTTGAAATTAGATTAGTAATTCCCCTGAGGATTTCAGAATGTGAAAACTTGGATCAGTTCTAACTGTCACACATCATAATATATTTTGTGTCCTTATTTAGGGCCAAACACTGATCCATGTGTGCTCAGTTTTCAGACATACTGCTTATTCCTTAGCATAGCCTCTCTGTCTCGCAAACACCCAGGCAGAGCAGCCTGTCAACCAGAAACTGGCACTCCTGTGGGCAGCAGGATGAAGAGGGGAGGAAAATGTGGTTTGGGGATCACCAGTGCTGCAGGTTGCTCAGCAGAACCAGCTTGCAAGAGAAGGAGCAAATGAGCAAGAGCCAGAATAGAGGCAAGAGCTGCTCGATTTTTTTTTTCCCCTGGGGTGAAGGCAGGGAAAAGCAAAGTAAGCTCACAACTCTGACTAACAATCTGCTCCCAGGCAGGGTAATTCAGAGTTGCTTCTTACTACAGGCTATTATCAGCACCTTCCTACACATGTATGTATTTAACACTGATTGGTCCTGAAGGCCATTAATTTTGGTGTGTCTCCTGTCTCATTTGCAAGCAAGCCAAATCCTTACTGGCAGAAATTGTGAGTTGCTCTGGATTCTCCCACTTGATTGCTGGAATTGCTGATGCAGATAAGAAAGAGTAATGCTCATACCACTTATCCCAGGGGGACATTCAGTGAAAAGCTTTCCTCCATATTTGAGGCAGTTCCCATAACCAATTTCCTTTGTTGAATCTAGTCACTTTTCTCATTTTGTTCATATTCCCTGTGGCATTAAGAACTTGTAATCACATTTTTAAAATAAAAGGGAAACTTTAAAGTGGTGCTGTCCCCTCATTGATACAACATTGCTAGGTATGAGGCTTTCTCTTTTTGTCTGTTTATTTTACAGCCCTCAAAGAGGAAGCATGTGAGACTCATCCTCACCTCCTGAGCAACCAGTTTGATAGAGAGATACACCGGAGGAACAAGTCCTTTCTGCTGCTTTTCCCCTCCTGCTAAGGGGACTCTGCTGCTGGCCTTTAACATGAGGAAATCTTATTTCCTCCAGCCTGGTGAGCAAACAGAAGAGTCAGAGCATTGGCCTCTTCCTCTCTGCTTCCTGCAACAACATTGTCTTCCTTCTGAGGCCCACAGGTCCACCCCTTGGTCCTGTGAATGAGCCTTTATCACATGTTCAACCCTGCAAGTGTCAAGTCTGAGCATTGTTCAAATGGTGTCTCCGTTTCCCCTTGCCCTGCTTCCACCCACCTTTTTGCCTCTGTCCTTCTCCAGATTTGCCTCATTTCCCTTTCCTTTTCCTGCACCAGGCACCTGTTAAATTGGAGAAGAAAAGGAAAAGAAATGTCTTGTAAAATAGGCATGGAGGTGGGTCATAGCCATGGAAAATGCAGTTAAGTAACACAGCAGCACTTTCATGGGGCTTTTCTGTTCCAAGCACTGTGATTTTTCACCTGGGGTCTAGTCAGGTTATAAATTTGCTATTAGACATGTTCAAAGCAGTGTAAGCAATCAACAAGTTAGCACCACCTAATTTCTTTTCATTGCATCTGTTGGGCACCATCTCCTTCTCAGAAAAGCTTTTCTTTTTCCCCCTTTAATTTTTTTTCCTGTTTGCTTTTGTTTGTTTTTTTTTTTTTTCTCAATAACCTTGAGCTGCTCTAAAGATTACATCAGCACTGCATCTGAGCTCTGGCACCTGGTCACACAGACCACACTGGGATACAGGGTCAGTGTGGGGCAAGCACCAAATTCTTGCACAGCACCAGGCAAGGCTGACTGGTACATGAGTTGGCAAAGCTCATCCCCCTCCCCTGCTTTGAGCCTCCAACTCCTGAGCCTGTAATGCTCAGGCAATTCTTCCCAGCCCCACTTAGCAAGGAAAAGGCTCCTTATGCAGGCAAGCAGGATGTGTGGGATGGTGTTCTTCCCAAGCCATGAAGCAGCTCCATGTTGTAGCTGCATGGCCAGGTGTGGGAGCTCCTTGGTTTGTAGGTGTCCTGCCAAGCACCTCCAGGTGGGAAGGCATCAGTCAACAAGTTCCATGCAGCAAAAGGATGATCTCCAACTACTGTCTGTGGCAGGAAGGTGCCCAGTGGATCCTGACTAGGACTATGCCATGTTACACCCTTTTATCCTCTGTCTTTAGTGCCTCACCATAGAAATGGTCTGAACTTGATTCCCAATATTTCCTTGTTTTAATGGATCAAAGTGATTTCTTTATGTTTGTAGCAGAATTGCACTCATTTTCATCTCTATAAGAAATATCAGAGTTCCTCAAGCACTTTTGTTCATCTTTTATGGCTGTTGGGAATTTTGTTGACTTTAAACATGTCCAAAGGTGTCTTCTTCAATTTTACCTCTTGCTGGTTGACACTGGTCAAACCAAGGCAAAGCCCAGAAGCTTTATGTTTGAAAAAGCTGTATGGTGGAGTGATCAGGAGTGTGGTAAAAATTAATTTACTGGGTTGCCTTTTTTATTTCTATTTAGGAAGGTCTTTCTCTGGTGGGTTTGGCATTTGGCAAACATTCACTGCCTTGTCTCCTCTTAAATTGAATTAACCCATCCTATCCATTGTTTCAGGTCTGCAAAACTGGAAGTGTACTTTAATTTCTGGTTGCTCAAACCTTGTCTCCAGCTTGCCTTTAATTAACAAGACTCTAGAGATGAAAATGTTCAGGCCATGGCCACAGACTACAGATCTGGTCCTTTACCTTGTATCTGGTCCTTGTATTTGCACCATCCTGCTCTATCCAGCAGATGTGCCAGGGTTTTCTTCCTAAACAAAAAGTAAAGTGGGTGCTATCTTATTGCCAGTGATTGTCAGATGGGAAGTCGTTAAAGCATTCAGAAAAAATTATTAAAAGTATTCCAAAGAGTTTGAATTCTTTGTTTTGAAGTGGTTTATATCCTTGACTTAGTGCAAAGAGCAATAGAAAATTATTTGGTTTAGGATCCTACATTAGATATTTGCCAAGAGGGCTGAGCATCACAACAGTCATGCAGTATGTACCCAGGGGCAAACAGCTCTGGGGTCAGGGTAACCTGGCAGGTACATGACACGCATTGGACAGCAATCAGTACAACTGACAAAACAGCTAAATTTACATACTGTAGAAGTTATAAGACAAATCCATCTGTTCTGGAGGGGAAAAAAGAAAAATCCTGTATGAAAGCACAGCTGAAAGGACATCGTATCATTAGGATGTGTCCCATTTAATTGCTGTGTGGGTGGAACAGTCCACTAGCAACCTCCTGAAACAATATCTTGCAATTATTTGGAGCAGGCAAGCTCCTTTTCTTTCTTTCTTCCTTTCTTCCTTTTTCTTTCTTTCTTTCTTTCTTTCTTTCTTTCTTTCTT
>VWZD01012627.1:15367-31876 GCA_013396695.1 Sakesphorus luctuosus
CTAAAGACCAGGGACTTTTATTTTTATTGTGTGCCCTACGAGTCCCAGCGCTGTGGAGCCCTGAGCTGACTTGCAGTTTCAGATATTGCTGCTACAGAAGTATTGCCATTGGATTTTGTTTGTTTTTCATCTTTGTGCTTAAACCTTCTGACCCAACTGAAGCAGAGGATAGTTGCACCAGAATAAGGCAACTCTATTAGGGAAAGATGGGTCACATTAGCACGAGTTGTCAAAGTGGGAGCTTTGAAGTGGGTTTTAGAAAGAAGCCTCAGCCCTGCGTCAAAGTGGGCAGCAGGAGCTTAAAGGGTAAATTTTTCAAAGAATAAAATGTGGAGTTTATGCTGTCTTTTTTTTTTTTTTTCCCCACTGGCAGAGGGTCTATTCTGTGAGCTATCACATTTTCCATGGTGTCTCGCTGTATGGAATAAAACCATACCTTTCCCTCCACTTAAACCATAAAAAGGTTGGCAAACTACAAGTGCAACAAAAACAGAGGAGCAACAGCATGTAGATGAAGAAAGCGCTGCACTGCAGTAGGCTGCAAAATCAAAATAGCCCCTTTTGTACCCTGAGAGGACTAAAGAACGAGCTTTCTTCTCCTTTCTCTCCCTTCTGTGCTGTTTTCTTTGTGATGCATATTTTTATGCCTGTGGTTACGAAAACCCCAGCAAAATCAAGTCACTGAACAGGCATGCACCAGCAACCCTCATTTCTAAATCTCACATTCTTTAGCCTCTGTTTCTGCTGCAGATATAAAAGTTTTGCTGAGCTATGAAGGGGAAGCACTCTGTTCCATCAGCAGTGGGTTTTGCAAGACGGTGAGGAGCTTTCTGAGGATTTCTATATGTTTGGAATGTGGAATTTCTGGTGGGGTCGTGGGAATGCTAAAGGCTTGTCTAGTCTGAGAAAAAAGGTGTGTTGTGTTGGTGACCTGAAACATATGTGTTCCAACTTGCATCTTTCAATGCACAGAACAGCTACGAGAACATCCTTGTTTTGCTGAGTTCTTTATGCTTAATTGCAATTCCTGAGGTATCAGGGATTCACTTGAAAGTCACTAGATTCAGGAGTTATGTGAATTTGTGAGAAATTTCATAGAATCATAGAATCATTTAGGTTGGAAAAAGACCTCTAAGATCAGTGAGTCCAACCATTAACCCAGCACTGCCAAACCCACACTAAATCATGTACTCAAGTGCCACATCTACAGGATTTTAAAACACCTCTAGGGATGGCAGCTACATTGCTTCCCTGGACAGCCTGCTCTAATGCTAATAACCCTTTCAATGAAGACATATTTCTTCATATCCAAGCTAAATCTCCCTTGGCACAACATGAGGCCATTTCCTCTTGCTCTGTCCCTTGTTCTCTGGGAGGAGAGCCCGACCCCCACCTGGCTCCAACCTGTTGTCAGGGAGTTGTAGAGAGTAAAAAGGTCTCCCCTGAGCCTCCTTTTCTCCACGCTAAATATCCCTAGCTTCCTCAGCTGCTCTTCATCATAATTGTGCTCCAGACCCTTCTCCAGCTTTATTCCCTTTGTTGTCATGAGGGACCCAAAACTGCCCCCAGGATTTGAGGTGTGGCCCCAGCAGTGCCCAGCACAGGGGGATGGTCACTGCCCTGGTCCTGCTGCCTCTCTGTGGCTGGTACTGGACAGGGGCCATTGGCCTTCTTGGCCACCTGGGCACACCTGGGCTCATGTTCAGCTGCTGCCAACCAAAAGCCTCTCAGCACACACTCTAGAAATGCCAAAATGCAGAAATGTATCAAGTACACCGGGATGATTTTATCTCCCAAGCCACCTGTGAGCTCCTTATAGACCATGACCTGTCCTCAGGTCACAGCTGCTGGATAAATTGGTGTGGTTAGTGTTTGGTGGAAGAAGTACAAGAGGTCAAGGGACTCACCCTACACCAGCTGTTTGCTATTCATGGTAGACCAGAACACAAGTCAGCACCCAGCTCCCTCACTGGTTAGGCTGTATGTAATTTTTAACCTGGTTTAAAAAAAGAAAATTTCAGTCTTCTACCTGCTTTGCATGACATGCTGAAGCAGAGATGTAATTACTTAACTGGTGGACCTGTGTTTAGTCCTTACTAGGCAGGCAGCCATAAGGGCAGCTGGGAAAACTGCTGTAACTCACCCCTGCAGGATGTCAAAACCAGTTCTCTGGAGAGCAGTGAAGTTCAGGCAGAGCTGGTGCAAACTCTGGAGATGTTCTTCCAGCCCCTAGCCCGGGAACCAGGGAGCCACAGCTGATCAGGGTCCTTGCAAAGCAGAAGCAGACAGGAGGTTGGAGTGTTTGCTGTGGCATGAAAAGCAGGAAAAAGAAAGTAAGTTGGTAAGGTGGAAACAGGGTTATCACTTGCAAGACACTCAAAACAATTCCCTTCTCTGTATGGCAGCTAAATTCCATTTTGGAAATCATTCTCAGTCCACAGTGGAAAGTCTAGAAGGTGCCAGAGTGGGAGAAAGATTGTACCTGTTGCTGCAACTAGAAGTGATTCAAGATGAACATGACATTAAGTTTCAAATACTTAAGAAGGAGAGGGAGTGAAAGAGAGTAAGTCTCCCCAAATGGAGGGCTGATGAGTACAAGCTGTGGTGACGAAGCTTAGACTAGACCTGCAGCAGTGAGGCTCTAGGAGGTGGGGGAGAGGGGGAATGCCTTTGTCAGGGGGGATATTTAAAACCAGATTAAGCTAACATCTGCTGGGACTGATCTGGACATAGCTGAGCTGTCTTGGGTTTAGAAGGTGGATTTGATGATCTCCTGCTGTCCATTTTGATAGAGTGGCTTGCCTTTTAGTAAGGGTGATGGTAAGATATGCAACATCTGGGCCATTCTGCATAGGACCAGTTGCAGGGCTTAGTTTGGAGCTTGGTGTTAAACACCCTGTTTTCTCCCTCACCAGCCCCTTCTGTTGGATAGTGCTGGATAGGCCACACACTGCATAGAACACTACTGGTTTTGCACTCACAGAGCTGCTTTCTTTTGTTGCCTGGAGACTGGTCATCCTTGAATTCATCCATGAATTCATGGTTCACATCACCACACCAGGGGCTAGCTTTGTGCTGTGTCTGTGGGGCCCAGCATGTGGCCATCCTTCTGCTCTGAGTGGATGCCAAAAAGAAAGAGTAGGACTTAAATGTCTGGTGGTCTTCTCATCCCAGATATATGTACTTTTCCTACAAACACAACGAATTTGCCCTTTCTTCTATGAATGCAGATGTGTCCTGGGCACAGAGAGCTGGAAAGCCATTTTGCACTCACATAATCCAGGATGCAGTGGCATTTATTCCCTTGGGTTAAAATCTGCTCTCATAAAATGGATCAGTGTCAAAACCACTGGAAGAACTCAGCAAAATGAATATGGTCAAGCTTCTCACCATGTCATTACACTGGTATTCACCAGTGACTCACCAGCAGCGTGACAGTGATGGCAACTGCATTAAAGCCTGTAGCTTCCATCACACAACAGCACAAATATTTTACTAGTATTATCTTGAAAATAATATTTGAAATATGTGAGCTCTCTCTAGAGAAGCTGTTGCATTATTGCAGGTCTCTGCTGAAAAAAAAATGCACCAAGATTCCCTACTTTGATATACTGTGTCAATGAAATGGGGGTAGTATTGATGACTTCCTTGGAAACTCCTTAATCCCTGAGAAGCCTCTTCAAGATTCATTCCACAAATTCTGCAAGGACACAGGAAGGCAGTGACAGTGAGGGTTATCCAATGCTGCTGATACCTTGGGGAAAGGCAAACCTGACTAAAGAGGTTTGCCTCTTTTGGCTCTCTAGTGCCAAAATGCAGAAAGTCCTTGATGATGCTGCTCTGTGTTCTGTCTCACAGTCCTCGCTCATTCCAGCTATCACACTTCATCTAGTCAGTTCTGGAGAATGGAGACTGTGTCTCTCTGGTTTTGCCCTGAAAAGACATTTCAGAAACTGCTTGCCAGGCCCAAAAATAACAATGAGCATCCATCTTTCTCCAGTGAAGGGAGTCATGGAGCAGCCAAGTATGTGACACCCTGGTGGATGATAAATTCCAGGAGTTTATGAGCTGCTGCATCTCTACCAGTGAAGTCTTTGAGACCCTAAATGGAGCCTGGTGAGGTACCACTTCCACCCAAGCAAATCTGCAGCCACAACCACCTTCCTCCACAGATTCAGCTGGGTTGGGACCTGGCACTCAAATTTTACAACTCACTGTGCTGAGGCGTCTAAACATCTCAAGGGCATGTTTCCCAAGAGGGTGCAATAATGATGTGGGTTGTATCTCCTTCATTGACATTTTGTCAATTAGGACCAGGGGTCCCTAAACCACTAGCCTAGCTTCCTTTTTTTTTTCCCAGCATTCAGCATAGGTACTGTACTGTTACTAATTCATTATGGATCACAATCCCACTCTGATATAGCACTAATCCATTCTTTATCTTCTCCAGTGTCTTTACAGAGAGGGAAAAAATGCAGGCAAAAAGTTGAAGAATTTGTTTTCTGGAAAGCAAACTAAGCAAAACCCCCACCATTATAAAAAATATTCAGTCTTGCTGGATCAAATCTGTTTTCGATTATCAAAGTGTCAATTTCAAACTAAAACATCTCATTTTCTATGTGAAGTCAAAGAGTTTTCAGTTCTCATTCATCCCACTGCAAAGTGTAGAGGTCTTATTTTTGTTTCCTTCAACTATTTCAGAGGAAGTCAAACTTTTCTTCAACACTGCAAGATAAAAAATACCTATTTCCATGACATCTATCCAGGTCCAATATAATTACAATGTCAGCTGGCTTTTTGCATTTTCGTATTTAACACATGAAGTATATAATGAATAGCAGTCCTAATTCCCTACAGAACTGTGAATTATTATTGGAGTATAAAATAATTAATTTACTGTTAATTAATAATAAGCTGGGTTCAGATGCACATGGTCCCTCTCACCATGCCCTGCAAGGGGTGGCAGCCACCCCAAACACACTACCCTCTCCTTCCCTGTGGACAGGGAAACCTTGGAGTGGACACCCTCCATCCTTGCTGCATGAGCAGAGGTTGGAAAACCCCTCTCCTGTAATAAGGGCTGGGAGAGTGATGCTTTATACCACCAGCACTAAAAAAATAGGTAGACTGGGTGCTCTGTAGCCTCCGTGTGTGTGTGCGTTTGTCTGTGTGCAAAAATCAATGTGCTGCTTCACTCTGTGTTATGTAAGGATAAAAACCCACACTTGCTTACTCATGGAAGTTTTTCCTGGCTTTTGTAAAAGCAACACCACCACACACTGGTGATTGGGATTGTACTGAGACAGCACAACAGCTTGCGCAGTGTTTCACTGTCTTGATGAAAAACAGTAGGGAGCAAATATGCCCAAGGGCAGCATCTTCCCCACACATAAAATGCAGGGAGTTTTGTTCAGGAAGTCAGCAAGTCATTTTCAGGGTGAGCCTGATTCTCAGGTGTAAACCAGTTCCCCCTCCTCATCGCATCCTGATGCAGAGCAAATGAAACCCTCAGTGACAGAGGGTTGCATTAGCCTTGAATGAAGAACACACCAAAAGATTTGAGCCTGCTGTGGAGGGCTGACCTTGGCTGGATGCTGGGGGGGAGGAGGGGGGTCACCAAGATGCTCTATCACTCTGCCTCCTCACGTGGACAGGGGGGGAAAATATAGCAAAAGGATTGGACTGAGATAAGGACAAGGACATATCACACATGAATTACTGACATGGTCAAAACAGATTTGGCTTGGAGAAATTAATTTAGTTTATTGCCAATCAAACAGATTAGTATAATGTGAAATAAGAACAAACCTAAAAACACCTTCATCCCACTCCTGCTTTCTTCTCAGGCTCAGCTTCACTCCAGATTTTCTCTACCTCCTTTTCTCCAGTGACACAAAGGGACAAGAATGGGGCTTATTTATGGTCACTTCATCACACATTTCTCTGCCACTCCCTTCTCCTCAGCTCTTTCCCTGCTCCAGTGTGGGTCCCTCTAATATGAGACAAATCCTCCACGAACTTCTCCAGTGTGAATCCTTCTCATGTGCTCTAGGTTCTTCACGAACTGCTGCAGCCTGGATTCTTTCCACAGGGTGCAATCCTCCAGGAACAACTGCTCCATTGTGAGTCCCCTATAGGGTCACAGATTCTACAAGAAAACCCTCTCCAGTGTGGGTTCTCCATGGGCTGTATCTTTTTCAGGGCACTTCCACCTGCCATGGGATGGAGGCTGCTGGTGTATTTCTGCTCCACCATGGACATCCATGCAGTGGGAAAACCCTTATCAGCATGATCTCATCCATGTGCTGCCGGGGAATCTCTGCTCCAGTGCCTGGAACACCTCCTCCCCCTTTGCTGTCGTTGGTGTCTGCAGCATTCTTTCGCTCACATATTCTCACTCCTCTCCCCCAGCTGCTTTTAGGCAGCATTTCTTAGTCTTTCACATACCTGTTATTCCAGAGGTGCTGCTGCCTTCACTGGTGGGCTAACCTTTGGCAAGCAGTGGGGCCACCTTGTAGCCAGCTGCAACTGACTGCGTCCAAGAAGGGAGCAGCAGAAATTCTCACTGCCTCTCCACTTCCCATTACCAAAACCTCACACTTAAGCCAAATACACCTATTCATAATGTTTCCAGTTTGTGTGATACTTCTCTGAAAGATCTTCCCAAGTATAGCCAGTCTACCTTCCTACTAACACCCTCTGTCAGATGACTCTTGGTAGGTCCTAGGCCTTCTAAATTAAGTTGCCTATAGAAAACAGTTCACTTAAACCTTCCCCACCAAAAATACCAAAAAAACCCAAACCAAAACAAACACCCCTCCCCCCCAAAAAAACCAACAAAAAGCACCCAAAAGAAACAAAAAAAAAAAGCAAAGTTCTAGTCCTATTAATTGTATTAATTGCAATGAGAAAAAGACTGAAAATCAAATATGAGGTGATAATAAAAAGAAACAACCAGTCACATGCAGATAGACATGTTAGCTGATGACCTGCACCAAAGTCGTCAAAGTTCAACTCTGTTATCATATTTGTCTTCTTCCTATAATTCCTACATTGCCTGCAGATGATTACAAAAAGTAGCAAGTTGTCAAGAGAAAATGGACTCAGGATATCAAGAGGCCATAAAGGAAAGAGAAATGTTTGAGAGTTTAAATTTCTGCTTTAGATATGATAATTCAAGATCTCTCTCTAAATCAGGACAATTACACCTTTCCCTCTAAAAAGCAGAACCTCCAACTCACAGGCTGATTGAATAGCTTAGGAAAAGACAGATGGTGTTCTCTGCTGTTGCAGTTAATAATAGGCTGTCAAGCCTAAAAACAGTAAACAGCTCCAGCATCGAGGCCAGCAGGATTTCTTCTAAACCTCTGGATGCAAAACAAAGTCTATCGGGACAAGTGCCCTGTTTTCTTTCATTGGGCTGATCCTCAGCTGCTGCCTGTTGGTGTGGTCCCTCTCCCCATGATTCCCATGGCAAGAAGATGTGACCCTTTCACCACTTTACTCCTATTGAGCTTTTCTGGAGCATGAACGCAAAGAAGCTTATCCCTCCAGATCAGGAAAATTGCCTGGTTTTACCTCCATGACTCAGAAAGCCCTTAAGTCACAGATTAGTGTTGTGGCTCAAGACAATACAGAGGTTGTTTCTGGTGTCCACAGCCCACATGGGTGTGTGGATCTCTTGTTTTACATCAATCATCCTTGACAGCACAGAGCCCACCCTGATATGCATAAATGGCTGTTTGGTCAGGTGAAGAGCATGTTCAGCTCTTCATACACTGCAAAATCCAGAGGTGTGTTTGAACAGAGTGAAGAGTTAAAGGGAGGGGAATAAACTGTGTATTCTTTTTATTTGTCTTCTGGAAATGACAGATGTATGCCCCAACCATTGGCTGGTTTACCAGTACAGGTTTACCCCTCTCCAGCTGTGTGCTGCATCACACTGGGAACATCGAGTACAGTGGAAAGCACCTTTCTGCCCATGCTTGGAGAACTGAGCTTTGATGAAACATGTCAAACCAATAAACTAGGTTAACAGCACTGAAAATTACTGCTTTAGATTAAAGGGCTCTTCAGAATCGCACACTTCTCCTTGCTGAGGGGTGCAAAAGTGATTATCTGGTGGTACTGTGACATTGTTTTGGACCTTTATGTAATGCTGACATAGAGACAATACATGATTTTCATTCTAGCTCTGTCCTGTTCAAACAAATAGTTAGGACATGGGGAAAGATACCCAACTAAAAATAAAAATAGAAAAAGAAAACATAAACCCCACTATAAATTTGAAGAGCTGTGCTGAATTAAGGCAAGGATGAAACAGCTTTGTCAGAGTAAGCAAGTTCAGGACTTCATTGAGGTTTCCTCAGATCTAACCACATCACCCTTTCCACACAGGCCACAGGCAAACCTTCCCAACAACACATCAAAGAGAAAGGATGTGACAATCTGCTCCACCTCAGCCAAAGGGCCTGCACACAGAGCAGCTTTCCTGCAGAGCAGCTCCCTGTATCTTGGCTGTACTTAAATGCACTTCCCCTCTGCTACACTTGTATTTCAGTATTTCATTGCTAATTTCTGTTCAAACAGTGGCAAAAGTGGCACGTGAAAGAAACCCCAACCCAAACCAACAAGACCCATAAAATGGACAAACACAATATGAATATTAAAAATCTCTGTGTATAAATGTTCCTACCTTTTTGATACAGATTTAAATGGAAAATATTTCAGCTATATGAATGCAAATCTTCTTTTGCCATTCAGGTGACAGAACTTTGTCTCCTGTATACAGGTCAGATTTTCCTCCTCTGATATTTGAAGTTACCACTATCCCATAACCATCCTGATTAATGCAGTAGCTTACTAGCAAAATTATATCACAGAACTACAGAATAATTATGGTTAGAAAAGATCTCTGTGATCATCTTTAACCGATCACCATCTTTTCAACCAGACCAGAATACCAAGTGCCACGTCTAGTCGTTCCTTGGACACCTTCAGGGATGGGAACTCCACCACTTCCTTGGGTGGTGCATTCCAATCTTTAACAGCCCTTTTCATGAAGAAACTCCTCTTGGTGTCCAACCTGATTCTTCCCTGGCACAGCTTGAGGCCATTTCCTCTTGCCCTGTCAGTGTTGCTCTTTGCCTGAGAGAAGAAACCAACCCCTACCTGGCTACAACCTCCTTCCAGGTAGTTGCAGAAAGTGACAAGGTCTCTCCTGAGCCTCCTTTTCCCCAGTACTGATCTGTTGACTCTACTGGGCCTGTTTTTAGATTTACACAAGCCAAGAGATGTGCATGTGTCAGTATGATTGGTATGGCTACAGCAGGATTAGAGCTACCCTAGGCAAATACAACTCCTGACACAACAGGAGCACCTCACCTCCCACCAAAGCCAGTCAGAGTCTCAGCAGGTGGCTTTGAATGCAAGGGAAAGGGAAGCCAACACTTAGGTCTGAAAGGAATGATTGCATACATCAGCATATTAGGGCAGGATTAGCCTTTTTGTGCACGTGGTCTAAGGCATGCCTGTAAAAAACAAAGAGGAACAATTTTTGAGCACTGCAGAAGGAAAGCATGCAGGCTCAAATATTAGAAATGTCTGTCCACCACAGTGCTATGGCAAGTTATCTGTCCCTTGACCAAATGGCAAGAGTAGACTGTGAAGGCACAGCCAGGCACCAATCCCAGACTTAACCTCAGTTCTGCAGGCATGTGGAGTGAGGAGCCTATGCCAGACCTCACCCCAAATACTGATTTGAGAAGCTTTTTGGCCAGGAAAGAGAAATGCCTGAGGTTGTACAAATGCTCCAAAAGAGCCATGTAAATATTTTATTCAAGGAGGCATACACCTTGCCTGAGCCAGGAGGTCAGGATTTGGCAGGTAGTAACACCAGCTTCCCACGGTCTCTCTCTCTGGGATGCTCTGACATGGTGGGATGGTGGAGAAACTCCTTTTCTGTGCTCAATCAAAGCAGCAGACACACAACAGTCATCCACCAGCAGCATCCAGAGATCCAAAGAAAGTCTGCTTCAAGCCAGGTCTCAAAAGAAGTGAGAGGGCTGAAGTTTTTCATGCTGTCCCAGTTGGTCTCGGCACTCTCCCCACCACAACAATTTGGTGTGATAGAAATAAATATACTCTCCAACGTGGGAAGGCATGGCAAGGCAGAAAACAGGAGGGGAGGAGGAACTGTGAACAGTCACACAGGTCTCTAACAGAGCCCCAGTGCTTACCAGCACTTGCCCAGGAACCTTGAGTTTTATCTTGAGGATCACCAGCTGCCAGAGATGGTTCATCTGCACCATTTTCTGTGTCAGAGCTGTGTAAGTGCCTGACGAGTGAGAGGTCTTTTTCAAGGCACCAAATTCCTCCAGCTGCTGACTCGGCTATTTGGACATCAAGGTAAATTATGAAAACACTCATCCTGAGGTGACTTCCCTACCTGTGCTCAGGCTTCATTATCCATCTTAATTGGCAGAGGATGACAAAACCTGGAAATTTATTTTGTAAAATGCCCACAGGCTGTTGATTGATTCATTCAATGTGATATTTTGCAGTCAGTCCAATTATTTACACATGAGTGGCTACTCAAAGAGGTAAACTTCCTGAGATGGATGGGCTTGGTAGGCAGCTTGAAGAAAAGTGGGTTGTCTCTCCAAGAAGTTTTCACAAGATTTTATGGCCCACAGGACAAAAAGGAAGGGAGCATGGGCTGACCTGAGGGGTTTAAGTCTAGGATTGAGGGATTGCTTGATTTCTGAAAAGGAAGCTCCCACGCAGATGCCAAGAGCTCTGAGGATGGTGGTGGCACATCACAGGGAAATGGCAATGAAGTAAAGGGAGCAATGAAACAAAGGGGGAATGGATTAAAATAAAACAAGACAAAGATTCCCAGTGTCTGAATCACAAGTTTAACATCTGTGTTATTATTTTGTAAATCCCAGGCAGCAAGCCTTGACCCAGATGGGATTCCTCTTTCCCAGTGCCATTTGTACACTGTGAGTGAGAGCCTCAGAGAGCAGAGCCATTCCGGTTCCTCCTCTAATCCCTGGGCACTGTTCCTATGGCCTCCAGACTGTGGAGGAGGTCAAGCAGTGGACCCAAGGGCACAGTGGGGTGGTGGATGGAGCTGAGCCAGGGTGAGTCAAGGGAAGGCAAAAGCACAAGTGTGGGGCCAGTGTGGGGTGAGAAGAGATGCCAGAGGATGGCTCTGGTGACAAAAACAAGAGCCAGCCCTGCACTGTTGGCACTTCGTGATTCCAGAGATAGGCAGGGGAAATTGCTTCAGGAAAGCCTCTCTTCCATATGAGATTCCCTCCTGCCACTTCGCCATGATCCTGTTCTGTGGTATGATGATCTGCACAGGTTGAAGAGGAAAGGAGGGACAGGCAGTACAGCTTCTAAAACAACCAGAGATAAACTGAGGGAGTTCAGTAAGTGCCTTCTAATTTTGATCCTTTAGAAAAACAGATCCAAAGGATATAAGGAGGAGATTTTTTAAAGCTCACGAGTTCCAGCCTAACTTTGTTCTCCCTGAAGCCAGCAGGGTTTTTACTCCTGATTACCAATGGGAACAGAATAAAGTCGGGACGGTGCAAACCCCACCTTTACAGAGCAGTATTGTTCCTTTCCTCCAGAGCTGAGCAGAGGCATGTTTCCAATGATCAGCAAGAAAGCCTGCATTTAATGTCAGCCAAAGAGGGGAGAGTGTTAGAAACCTCACAGACACCCTGGGATGTGGCACCGAAACAGGAGGCTGTGCTGAGCCAGGGATGAAAAGATAAACCAGGCAAAGCATCATTCACACAGACTCTGACAAAGAAAGATAGGAGGGAAAGAGGGAATAGGAAGGCTTTGGGAACAAAAGGATGGACTCTGCTCCTACCCAAGCTGAAACAAATGCTGCTGTAGTCCTGGATAACTGTGTGTATCTCCCCTGGAGTAAATCTAGGGAGGACAGGAACACTCACATTTTTTTATTTATTGCAGGTGATTGTGTTTATACAACCTAACAGGTGTATAAAGCTGGACAACAGAGATCTGAGTGCAGCAAACAAGGAAAGGAAAAAAATAAAACCCTAGAAGTGCCCATTACCACATCAAAAGGATGGCATCAGTATGACCAAACTGTACACACTGAAACAATAGTGACACTCTGTGTGACTTCACCTCTATTGCTGTAAGACATCCACAGTCCTCCTCCTTGAGATCGTTACTCCAACACTGAAGAGTAATTAAAAGAAATAAAACTCAGAGAAGAAAACACACTGCTTGCCTCTTTCTTTTATATTTGTAGTGGTGAATAGACCTCTAGTGGCAACAGCAAAAATATCCAATCAAATAGAAAGAACTTTCTTGGGTTTGAAAATACAGTGTAGATTAAAAAACATCTGAAAAAAGTTTAATATGAGGAACAGGTATCTTGAGTAACCAGACATAAGATTTTTGCATGTCAATAACATCATCATTATCTTTATATGTTATTAATTGTCCAGTGGTCTTGTTGTTCTTGCCATAGCTAATAATAATGTTAGCTGTCAAAAACAGCAAAAAGTTTCCTCCTAATAGCCACAATTAAAGCAAATAATTTTTTTTTTTTTGAGGGGGGGTTACAATTGCATCAGTAGATTAACTTCTGTCATTGAAGCGGAAATTTTTACCTTTGAAACAGGAAAGAGTCTGAAACTGTACAGAGGATCAGTAAAGACTCAAGTCATATTCAGGATGGGGGAGAGCATTGTAAAGTTGCTCAGCTCAAAGGTTTTGTGTGCCTTACCAACTCATATGAGTGAAGTGGGGAAAGGTCAAGCTAGGAATCTAGGTTAAAAGACTCTCACCTCCAACTAGTTCTTCTTGCCTGTTGTTGCATTTATACATGAATTTCTTATTAGGAATGGGATTGGCCCATGAATTCATCTCATTTATGGCACTTTGAATATGTATCCTGCTTATGTATCCTTCCCAAAAGCAAATCAGAAAATTAAAATGTTAAATCCCATTAATTTTCAATAAGTCATTGGATTTCCAAGAGGTTAAGTTAGCTTTGAAAGTGACAGTGAGGCAGCTGAGATTTTCTGTTTAAACCTCCAACTGTCAAAAGCCCCCATTTGGTAATTGTAGAAGAAACACAAGTAATAAAACAGTTACAGCACAGGCTTGTGGGGACTCAGAAGGGAAGGCAGAATGGAAGGCAAATACAAGGGAAAGATGGAGAGAGATAACTCAGTGGAAATGTAAATACAACTATGCATGCACACACGTACTCTAAATATAAGTGTCCATTTGTGCCACTTTGGCTGTATGCCAGGGCATATTGTCTCTCACTAGTATGAATCACAGACTTCTGCTTAAAAACAACATTTGAGGGTCAGGTTCCAAACTGTCTCACACCTCTTACCAGTGAAAAGCTTGTGCACAGAGCTCTCTGACCCAGAGTGGGCTGGTGTCTTCACAAGTGTCTCCAATTGGTTTCCCCACCCTTCTTGTTAATGGCACTGGAGCAGGGGGGAATAAAGGAAGAATCAGGTCCTCAGGGCTTTGTGGACAACTGTGCAGAGCATTTTGGACTACAGGAGAGCCCTCATTACTGTATCTCCAGGTTCTCTCTTTCAGGGTCCCCGCCTGGCTTTCTGGCATCCTCTCTTTGTCTACAAAATAGCTGAATGTCAGAGGGTTTAGTTCTGGTACTGACCTCAACAGATCCCTGCCTGAAACAAGGCTCCTTTGTGCTACCAAAGTAGCACAACGGAGCCACTAAATAACAAAAGGATGAGCCCAGTTTACTAAATGAGTTGCTGTGAAGAGTCCTATTGCAGCATGAAAAAGTCTTGAAGGAACTGTAATGAGCTCAGCTCCGCATCATGCAGCTGTGCCTCCACAGCAGGATCTGAGTCCTCATGCCTCTTCACTTTCCTTTCATTTTCATTGGAATAGGGTAGGGGCAATATTCCTTTTTTCAAGGTGAGGAACTGCTGGACTAAACAACCAAACAACTCAGATCAAACACCCATAGATGGAGCAAAGAGCTGAGCTAAGGTGTTGGGTTTGCCCTGCCCTGCCTGTGCCACCATCCTCTCCAAAATTCCCACCAGGAGACAGACACACATCAGCCACCTGCTGTAAGCACCTCCACTTGCAGCAGGATTATACAACCACCCACAGGTCCTCAAATCAGTGAGTGGCTACTGGGCACAGGACTTACATGCTTGAACTGCAGACACAGTCCTGCAGAGTATCCTTTCACAGGAGTGGGGAGCTTTCATGGTGGTGCCTCTGTCCATGCCCAGTAAAGTCCAAGAGCTGGACCTCCTTTGGTGTGGGAATCAACATTTAAAGGGGGCAAGTATCTGGCTCTCCCAGTGCTGTTAGTCCAGTTCATCTGTGTACACAAGGAGTCTGCCTACACTTTCATTTTAGAGAGGCCAGGCTGCCTTTGCATCTAGAAAGAACCAGAACTTTCTCTCCTTACTTTTTTCCTCCTAAAACGATAAATCCAGGCAATCTATCTTTATCTTCTTGCCCTCTTAAAATTTCCAAATTTTGTGTGTGTGTGTGTCTTTTCTGCTGGAAATTAGTATCAACCTGTCATCCCTGCTGGTGTCTTCTCCATATATTGTCTTCCCCCAGGCAATATTTAAGTGGCAGAGCAGGCAGTACTGAAGAACAGGCACTCCAGCTCATCTCCAGCAGCAGTACATGCATGGATATCCCTTTTTTTAGCCCCTTTTCACTACTCACACAGCATGAAGGAGTGAGAGTGAAGCATGGCTGCCCCATTCATGGCTCTTGAGTAACAGGGATGTCTCTCTGCAGGTGCAGGACAGACTGTGAGCCAAAGCAAGTGTTCCTGCTCCATGTTGAGGGACATCTGGGCCTAGAGGAGGAGGCATGTGCTCTCATAGTGTGGCTGGAGGTGTCTGGGGCTCTTCTCTGTCCACCTCTGCACCTCTGTCCAGCTGAGGCAGCTCACAGTGTCTTATCTGGTTATATGGCACAAGTTCAAGGACTGGCACTCAGCTGGACTTTTGTCAGTTCTTCCTGAGCCTGGATACATGTGCTCTGTGGTTGGTCTCCTGTCTTGGTTACTGCTCAAGATGTCTCCCTCATTTTTGTGCCCGTTTATTTGGTTAACTGCTAGTGGATTGCTGAAAGGGAAATAGTGGCATATTCAGCCTTAACTTCAGGTAAAAACTCCCTCTTTGACCTCAAGGGAGCATCAGCATGTACATAGCTATGCCAGCCAAGGAGCTGTCACGCTCTGAAGGCTGCTGCTCCTCTTCACCTTCTTTCTCAGTGTATCACTGTTGATCAAGCAAGAGTGAGGCAGCCCAGATGGTCCTTGAACAGAGAATGTGGCCTCATCATGCTCTGCCCATGTAAAGTGCTCTCCTTCCCTGAATGAACTCGAGGCAGAGGTGTGGGGAAGTGCTCTACAGAGGTGGATTTCACTCTGAGAGCACTTCACAGAGTCAAGTTTTGAGCCCAGACCCAGGTGTCCTAGTACAGAGCTGGCAGCTGCAAGCTTCTCCTTTTACAGAACCAAGAGAATGAAGCAGCTGTATGGAAAGAGCAGAATGAGAACAAACATTTGTTAATGTCTTTCAACAAGTTTCTTCATTGGGTAGGTGGTCTCCCAGCAGAATTCCAGGAGCTAATTTCTCTCCATTCTCACCCTCATGCAAAGTGGGAATGCCACAGTGGTCTGGAAGGCTGTGGGGGTCATATGGGGAAACCCCTGCTCCGGTCAACCAGAGCAGATGAAAATGTAACTCACTAGGAAAGAAGTTTTTTTGGAGAGAGAAAGATCAAACAATAGGAAGCCTACTTTTGGTCTACTACTGCCTAAACATCACACTGCAGTTTCTCATATCAAAGTGGTGTCTGTTACCAAAACGCTTTCTGCTCATGCATGTGCTTTTAAAATTGAAGTCTCAGCTAAACATAAATATTTTTATTCAAGCCTAAAGATTTGGTTGTTTTTAAACGAGTTTTTTCCCCACTGCTTTTTGTTTTATAAGGGAACAGCAAAAAAAAAAAAAAAAAAAAAAATTTTANTCCACACTTATTAATCTCTGTTATGGATAAGATACTGCAAGTTTCAGCATCTCTTGTCCTCTCCCTATCTCTAACCACACAACTTATTGGCATATGCTAAATACACAGAAGAGCTGGAGATACAACAGTGATGTAGGAGGATAAGCCTCACTGAATGTTAATGGCAGTTCAGAAACCAAAGCCTTTTACAGTGTTTTTAAATCTTGATTTAAATCTGCAACCACCTGAATAAATGCTGTTTGTAAACCTTAGGTGACCCTCAATTCTTCAGAAATGTGAATTAGAAAATAACCCCTCCTTTTTCACTATATACTGCCTGTCTTTCTGGCAGTGTATCTATTACACTGTGCAAACTTGTCAAACATGATTGTGATGTGGGATAAATCCAATAACCCAAATGGGCTTCTGAAGCCTATCCTGGTTTCCAGCTTCTCCAGAGGTGTTGAAAAG